>OY755252.1:47668139-47892639 GCA_963576725.1 Azorinus chamasolen | reverse complement strand
AGAACTAATAAGTGTGAAACACTGTTTGTATTCATATACCCGAGAGCGTAGAACCTTCTCTAATGCGACCACTTGATATATAAACATTGATGGTTATAAAATGTTGCTTTGTATCCAACTATTGCCTGTTGAAAAATGATTTCTACAAAAAAGAACCATAAGTTAACCTCAAAACAATAGAGTTAAACTACAAAAAATGCTTCCCAAAGGCTGCCTCCCTGTGATTGTCTACACCATTTACAAAGTTTCTACAGACGTGAAAAGAGACCTTCTAAAGTTGGAACTTGGACAATGGAAGTCGGAACTTGGAACTTGTAAGTCGGAACTTGGTATATGGTAGTCGGAACATGGAACTTGGAAGTCGGAACATAGAACTCGAAACTTAGAACTCGGAACTATGAAGTAGGGCTTGTGTAGGCAACGCATTCCGGTGACTCGCGGACGAGTTGTCGTTGCTTCCGTGTCAATGGCACTTTCCTTTCATCGTGCCTTTTTTTTATCATTTAATTTAGCATCATGTGACTATCAAGTCAATTTGCAAATATGGCGAAAATATGAGCTGGTTACAGTAAAAAGCCCTCTAAACCGGACGAACAAATTACTATCAATACCGCTCTTAAATACAATAATAGTTTAATGCAGGATTAAAGTTGGGAGCTTTCGGCGTGTTTTTACCCTACATTAGGCAACAAACTACACAGAAAGACCTAAATTATCCTGTGTAATAAATCCGGTTTAGATGGGTTTTACTGTACCTAGTTAAACATATTTAGAAACAATATGCAATATGTACAGTATAACACCTGATCATCGATCATTCAAAAGATGTCAATTCTGGACTTTTTAATTAGGCGAGAGCTTAATGCAGTACAAAAATATGCAAAAAGCTCCCATAGGAGCTTTCTGTGTTACTTTTGTCCGTATTAAGCTACCACCTGCTTTTAAAATTTCGTATAATAATGCATTTAGTGGCCGCTTTAAAAAAGGGTTCTAATGTATTCAAACTTTTCCGGGAACCTCTCTTTAAATCAAAAGCAAACCAGCTCTAATATAAGGAAGCTTTATTTCGTAAGCGATACATAGGGCTATAGGTTATATATTCGGAATTTCGTAAAACCCCTCTAAAGCGACCATAAAAAGAGGTCTTCTTTGTTTTCACGGCAGGAGGTAGCTTAACCTATTATCTCCTACTGACGCCGTATTGTGCCTCTGTAAGTCATTTTTTAAGCCATTGTGATTTTGAAGCCATTGTAATAAATAGAGCATTCGCTCCTCAGGAGCAAATGCTCTATTTATCACAATGGCTTCAAACTTCATAATTAAAAATCATTTTTTCTTGTAAATGTTACTTTTTCGGTAGATTTATGTAACGAGCTTTGGTCTAAAATAGTCTAGGAGAGAATGGGAATATACATGGCGAGAATTATACAGAAATATCCTACAGGACCGTTCGCACAGCGATAAGCAGCCACCTATTTTCAAAGACACTAATGTTTATTCGTAAAAAGGTCGCTTCGGGTGGGTTTGACCCATTCCCTGTTCAATGTTTATTCTAGATAAAATGGATAAAAACCGTTATAAGAAATTTGGAAGGTTGAATATTATAGCCAATTTAGAAACTAAAGACACATATCTGTCAAATTCCATTAGCTAAAAGAGCAGATCCTGATCAGACAGAACCTATAAGAGCTGTCTGATCTGGGTCTACTCTGTTTGCTAATGCATGAATATACGTTTATATGAAGACAATGGTTAACTGTATATACATGTATTTATATGTAGCATTTATAAACCATTGGTTTTTCAGTGTTCACCTCAATATTAAGTAAAAATCGAAATAAAGCTATAATGTCTCTTGTTTTGATTAAATTCAGTATCTTTCTAAGATTATGCTAATTACTCATTTTATCTTATATACGTGTATATCCACTTGTCGGTAGGTATACTTGCCAATCACAAAAATAAACAATCAAAGTAACACAATAATTAAAATATAGCCTTTGCCTAAAAAATATTCATGTAAAACACTAGGACGTCATGACTATTAATTATATCATTTTAATAATGGCAAGTGCCCACAGGAATTTTAGCATAGCATAAACTGCAGAATCAGATTTATTGTATTCCAAAATCAAACAGAGCAGACCCAGACCTAGAATCAGACCTACAGCAACTGTCTAGTCTGGGTTTACTCTATTTGCAAATGCGTTAAATAAAAATGTTTCTATGGGATAAAAGGTTAACATAGAGTATTAAGTACGTATTTAATGTGTTTCCCCAAAGGAATGCGAGGGGACTTTGTGAACATCTTCTTCGCAATTAATGTCTATGACGCAAGGCATGGATGGCATTTATAGCCATATACACGGTCCATTGGGTCAGATTTCGATATCGTGTTTTAACCCTTCGCTTGCTGAATTTTAAAACACATTTCTCCTTCGTTACCCATGCCCTGTTGTATAATTGCATATATCTTCACTGTGTACAAGTATTTCGCTGTGCAATCACTGCTGTGGAGTGCACTGGTTGCACAATCAACTTGTAAATAGTGCAGACCCTGATGAGACAGCTCCTGCAGGAGCTGTCTCATCTGGGTCTTCACTCTTTACAGGTAGGTATATTGACGAGAATAGCAAGCGAAGGTTTATGACAGATTGTATACAGGACGGAAGTTATGCAAAAGCTTCCGTATGAGCTTTCTGCATTACGTTTGATCTGTATTAAGCAGCAACCTGCTTTTAAAAACTCCTATGTTGATGCATTAACGGGTCCCTTTATAGAGGTTTTAGTGTATTATAACATTCCGGAGAGCTTATCTGTAATCCTTTACTCCATACATATTATAATTGAATATTAACACATGGAGTATTTACCAAATGGCATATTAACACATGGAGTATTTACCAAATGGCATATTAACACATGGGGTATTTACCAAATGGCATATTAACACATGGAGTATTTACAAAATGGCATATTAACACATGGAGTATTAACCAAATGGCATATTAACACATTGGAGTATTTACCAAATGGCATATTACCACATCGGGTATTTACCAAATGGCATATTAACAAATGGAGTATTTACCAAATGGCATATTAACACATGGAGTATTTACCAAATGGCATATTAACACATGGAGTATTTACCAAATGGCATAATAACACATTGGGTCTTTACCAAAGCAGAAACTGTAGAACCAGATGTATAGTATGTGTTATTTCAAAAGCAAAAAGAGCTGACCCTGATAGTTTGGCTTCTATAGGAGCCGTATGTCCTGGTTCTACTCTGTTTGCTAAGGTGAAAAAAACACTTTTTATGTAGTAAAGGATTAAATAAATTCCAGTTCGAACATTAGCAAGTTGTATTCTCGTTAAGTTAAGGGTACATAGGGATAATGGGGATAAATTGGGAATATCGTGATATCCCTCTTACCCTTATGACGCTATATTTCTAATTGTCGTCTGCAAACCAGTTTAGTTGAAATATTTCGGTAAATTAAGGAAATTATATAGATACATTTAAATTCCATAGGAATAAACCACAGGTATAGAACTAGAGAATGAGACAAAAAGTTAAGTCCCTGATCTGACGCCGCCTTGAAAAGGTAGCGTTTGATCTGGGACTGCACTATTTGTCGTGGTGCATTTATGCGACATTGGTGGTAAAAGGGCTAAAGCGACCACACGATAGATAATGTCTAATGCTTGGCCTTATGCCTGGCGTCCACTACAGCGCCGAAGCCTTGTCGAAGGGTTGCAGAATAGATTTTGCTCGATTCGGGAACCATTCAGGATCAGCTTTGTATTCGGGGTCATTCGGCATGTATTCCGCAAGTATTCGGGAAGTGGCTTACGAAGCGTTGCGGAACAGACGCCGAAGTGATGCAGAATAATGCCGAAACCTTGAGAATTACCTCCCGGATGCTTCCCGAATAGTTTCCGATCGTGCGGAAAGGTTGTGGAACCATTGCAGAACATGCCGAAGGGATGCCGAATCGTTGCAGAAATAAGGCCGAAGGGTTGCCGAATTGAGAGTCTGGTTATATAACGATGTCGCATTTTTGTGTTTTGGAATGGAAAAGATGTCTCGTTGGAGTGGAAAAGATGCTTCTACTATATCTAGACTAGATTCATTCGGATGGAGCGGGGTTACCTCCGGCCCCCAACACCTAATGGGTAGTGGGTCGGAGTACATGGCACCATTATCATGTAACAAATACTGACAGGTCCTTTACATCCGGATGAGCCGTCTTATGTTTGCTTTATATCAATACCCCTTTTTCAAACTGTAGTTTTACCTTATCCTCCTCTCCATGCATGATGTCGTAATATTTCAATATATGTCACTGGGGATTGCTTAAAAACCTTTCATACTTAATTGAGAAAGATTCATTTTCTATGTCGGTTCTTAATGACTATTACTCATGTATGTCTTATTTCCATTTCATATCTTATTTTGCATCTAAAGATAGTTCTTAGGCTTCTAATATAGATCCACTTACACATATTCATAATGTATGCACACAGCCATATACTACAAAATAAGTATGTGTGTTCATGGGAATTAATGTAAATAAATATTGACATACATGTATATCTATTATAGCTATAGATGTGTTGCAAAATAACAAACTCTATGTACCCTGTTTGGGTGGGTCAAACAGGAACCCCTTTTTCAGAATATCCACTGTTTACAAAAGACAAGTACATTCTATTCAAGTATACTACTTGTAATGGATACACACACATCTATATATTAATAGTAATACAAACTCCGTATACCCTGTTTGGACGGGGCTCAAATACGCTCTTAGAAAGTATTTAGGAAGAGCACACACACACGCACGCACACACAAACATCTACATATAAATGTTTCCCTATCATGTGTTTTATTTCGTTCTCGTCAAAAACAATTACGAGTATAATGGATTAATTATATACATGCTATTTTAAGCTATTTATAATAGGTAGCAAAACTGAGATGTGTTATATTTTATAGCTATTACTGTTCTTTATACATGTATTTTATCCATAGGTAGTTAGTAATGGAATGTATTTTGTTAAGAAGCTATTGTTTTAGTCGGTAAATAACTTCTAGCTCATGTTAAATAAGATGTTTTGTAACATCCGACTATAAGTAAAGTTTCTTGTATATTGTATTTTATATATTTCAGATGTACATGTATATAAGTTTTGCTGACATAGAGGATCTGTTGCGAGTTGTCTTTAAAGATCACATATTCCTAAACGAGCCTTAGAAAATGTCATTAAGCGAGCCTTGGCGAGCTTAATAACATTTTCTTGGCGAGTTTAGGAACAAGTGATCTTAAAAGACAACGAGCATCAGATTCTTTTTCTCACATATCAAAAAAGTGCATTTTCGCCGTTTATATGTTCTAAAGTGATCTTACACGTGTTACAGATAAGGGAATCTTAACCCGTTGTTCTAACTCGGAGATAAGGGAAGGTATGTGAGAAATCAGTGTCTTCTGAGACTATTCAGGCCGCAGTTTCACGAACATTCTTAAGTAATTACTTATCTAAGCATGTTACTTAAAATTATACCAGAGTATACTTTTTCATACATTAGTGTTTATTTTGTAAAAACAAATGAACGTTTGCTTAATTGTCATTTTAAGAACACATATTGTATTTGATAATAACTGAGGGTGATCTAAATCAAATTTGTAACAGACTTAAGGATCTTACCAAATTCAGTTTGGGTTTAATTAGATATTTCATGCACAAAATGTTATTTTCTGGTTAAAAAATATAACAGAATGTAAGGATTCTGCTTAGATAAAATTATTTCACTTATCTTCTCTATATGTAAGTGTAATACTCCTAATAAGTTAAGCCTGATATTAAGTATATGAATCGTTCATAATACATTCGGCATGTCTTCAGCGTGGATTCGGGAACCCTTTCGCGTCTTCGGGAAGCATTCGGGAAGCCTTCTGGAAGCATTCCGCATCGATTCGGCTTCATTCTGGAACCGCTCGGGGTGGATAGGAGATCCCGAAGCCTTGCAGAATGACCCTGAATCTACCCCGAAACCACCGCGAAGGGTTCCCGAACGTCCCGAAGGGTTCCAGAAGGGTTCCAGGGTTCCAGAAGGGTTCCAGAAGGTCCCGAAGCCTTCCCGAATAAAAGATTCGGCGTCCAAATTTTAAAACTTTTAAAACTTGGATGCCGAATCTTTTTTCGATCCCGATCAGTCCCCGAATCACCCGGAAGGGTTCCCGAAGGGTTCAGCAATGACGCGGAAGGGTTCCCGAACATCCCGAAGGCATGCCGAATCATCCAGAATCTGCGATATCCACATTCGGGAACCCTTCGGGAACCATTCGGGGTCCTAGTGGACGCCTGGTCTTAAAGGCAGGAAGTAGTTTAATGCAGGGCGAAAGTTATGCAGAGAGTGTCTGTTTTAAGATATTTATGTTTATTCATTCTGAATGTAGTTCCTATTGTCCTTTCTTCAGTGTTCTAATAAGGCATTCTAATTTATTAAAGGATATTTTGGAGTAAATGGTTAAGTACAGTAAATGGTTAATAGACGATGTTAAGTACAGTAAATGGTTAATCTATCTATAGACAATATCAAGGACTGTAGGAGTAAATGGTTAATAGACGATATCAAGTACAGCTAATCCCTTTAAACCGGAAATTTAATACAGAAAAAATGAAGTCGTTTTATGCAGGTTGATGATTTATGCAGGGTGAAAGTCATACAGAAAGCTCCAAAAGCCTTCTGTATGATTTCCATCCTGCATTAGGCTGCCACACGTCTTTAAGACCAGTATTAATACTAACTTGCTCGTCCAATTTAGAGGGAGTATCCTGTACCAACATGTCAGGTGTTTGTTACGCTTGGCCTTCGTTATTAGGGGGTAATGGGGCGTTTGGGTTGTTGTTGACCTCGACGACCTCGATGACTTGGAAGACATCTCCTCGGTAATTACTTTCTATGACGCAATATACTGCGGGTATATTGAAGCCTTCCAGTCCTACCATCAGTACGGTTTGAGAGAACGTGTTGTCATCTATACGTCTGCGATTGGTACATGCCTGTATATCTGGACTGGAAACATCATATAAGCGTATCCGTTGTCCAGATCTTGTATTGGTATACATTGCAAATATTGGCATAGGGGGTCCTGTGGCAGTGCACGTTACTCCTATAGCGCCAGTTGTGTTCTGGATTAGCTTAGCTTCTATAAAGGTTGGCTCGACCAGCTCTTCTACAGTTATCTGGTCCTGAGTAACTTCGTTTCCACCTATGGCCTTACATGTGTACGTGCCTTTGACCTCATCTACTTCACGACCGTCAAAGGAAACATATGCGAAGGCCATAAAGTCATTATTGTAAAACGAAACTTGATTTACAGGTTCACCGTCTTTTAAAAATGTGATGATAGGTGCCGTATACCCAAATGCCATACAAGAAACGCCCCCGTGTTGTCGAGTGCCACTGTAGTACACAGTTGGTGGCGTCCAGTATAGGTTATCAATAACCACCCCATTTGTAGTGGCATAATCATGTGCTACTTCAACATGCTTCAGTAATTTTATAGTAAATAAATTTGTTTCTTCATCGGTTTGTCTGTTTCGTATCTCCATACCAAGCGCTAAAACCCCCGGAGGTGACTCTGGGTTAATGTTAAAGGTAATCGAAGCATCTGTAGAATGGTAGTCAAGGTTGATCTTGTTATATTTCTTTTTGGGCCGCGATCCCTGCATGGTAAGAGACAAGTAGAAACAGACTTTACCACTTTGTATCTGACTATTTTCATTGCTCAAAAATTGCACATCAAAAGAGACCGTTCCATTTTCTGCCGATACCTTTTCTGGTGCTCTCACAAGGTAGTCAAAGGCTGCAAGACGTTCTTCACTGGCGTCTCTAATACTTGTAGTTGGAACAATCGAAACAATGTTTTTCCCGGCCAAGATGACCAATCTTATCCCCCTGAAATCATATTTCTTGAGAGTGATTGATGTCGTAATGGTATTTCCTTGAAGCGTTGACTGTCCTTTGCTCATTATAGAATATTTCTTCACGGCCCATGCAAAATCGCTCGTTCGCAAAAAGGAAACAGTCATGGTTACTTCCCCAGACTCTGTCGTGCCATTTGACGATACCACTACCGATTTCACAAGCTCATCGAGGGCTGGAGTTTGATGTAGAGACTTTTTGGCCCTGTAGGGAGAGTGGGTTTGATTCATTCTTCTGCTTTTCAATGCTTGAGATTAGCCTATACCATCACCATCATCCTCTTCATCTTATTCTCATTATCATCAGCATCATCATCATCATCATCATCATCATCATATTCTTTCCGTCATTATCATCATCATCATCATCATCATTATCATTACTTTCTGCTTTTGTACTTATTTTTCTTGTTCATTTTCCCTCATAAAATATTAGCTCTATATAAACTTATTTAGTGATGCTGTGCCGATAAACCTACTCATTGTCATACATTAAACCATCATCTCATAGGCTATTTTTTAGACCCAACCGTTTTGAACAAATCTACCGAAAAGGAGCATTTATTACACAAAAGGGAAAAATTAGAAATGTGTAGTTTAGAAACCATTGTGATTAATAGAGCATTACCACAATGGTTTCAAAAAGTGACTTTTACAGAGGCGTCAAAATGTGTCAATATGGGGGAATGGGTTAAACAAATTCAAATAATTTTCGACGCTAAAGGCAGAGGAACATAATGTTAATGATGTACGTCGTCCGTCCGAGAGTATATGCTAAAAGATAAGATCCCAGACACGCATTGGATGTTTTAAAATGCCTAATGAAAAATACTTGGTTAACTATGGTGCCCTCTATTCTCGGTACACCATGTTTGCATATATTCCTTGAAAAGGACGTTAGGCAGATTAATGCTTTGAACATCGGACACACACAGATCAGGGTCTGTACCGTTTATCATTCAAAATCCACTAGCAAATTTAAGCCTTTCATACTGAACTGAGAGGACTCTATGTTTAAGCAGCATTGAAAGGTTCAAGTCCTAAAACGCACCAAGGTAAGGCCACCGTGTAACTGTTTATCCCTTTACTTCATATACATGTAAACACCTTTCTACGCCTTTGTAAACCGAGCAGACCCTGGTCAGACGGACCATATAGGCTACTATATGTGCCGTCTGATTAGGGTCTGCTTTGTTTGCTTATGAAATAATATATATCTGATTTTAAAGTGTCTGTCACGGCCAAACATTCATGTGTCCAAGTGCTATTATAACAAATTAATGTATGTAGTTAATATTTCATTATTTCTTACATGGAGGAAAGGATTAAGCTTTAATCTTAAGCTTGTCGCAAATAGTTGTCCACTGATTTTGCTTGTTCTCAGCTTCCTCTGCTTCATTCGAACAGTTGCCGATAGGTAGTGCTGAACGTAAAACGGAGATGATATCGAGCTATGCCATGTTTCATCTGGATGCAAAATGCTTGAAAGTGCAAGTAAATTCGCGGATGGTTATTGTTTAATAATGTCATACATAACCTACAATTGGATCACCCCAATTCAGGCTGCTTGAATTTGGTGAAGTGAAATCTTTTACATTTTGAGTATAAAAAGATAGTCAGGTATATAAAAGGACGTGGTCTTGTTGAGACGCTGAGGTTACTTGTGTACTTATCTGGATCCCGGCTGTCTTTTATTTATTATATCATACATCGGTCACCAAAGCATTGCGGTTAAATATCGAAACAAATAAAATGAATATTCCTTGATCCCTGGGATGATTTGTAGTTTGTATAATAATATATAATGTGTTTGGTTCATCTCTGTTTATAGGATACTATTTATAATGAGTTTCTGTATTAATTTCTTGCATGCTAAACAAGACAGAATTTATTGCTTATCATATGATATAGTAGGGGAGAATTTTGATTTTACAATTATTGCAAGTGCCAATGTATTTTGCGTTTATTTGTCCATTATGGCATATGAGTTGTCAATTCGTGATACAGTCGTAAATAGCCATAATCTGTCTACAGCAAGAGCTCGGAAATGGCGAGCACTTGTTAGTACAGTAGAACCTGTCTTAAGCGGCCATTCATTTATTGAACATAGGAGTCTTAAAAGGTGGTTACTTGGTGCAGGGCGGGAATAATGCAGAAGGCTCCTGTAGGAGCTTTCTGCATTACTTTTCACATGCATTATGCTAATACCTGCAGTTCGGTCATTCCATAAAATCAGAGTTGATTACCTTAAGCATGGGTTGGTCGAACCAGTGATGCTTTTCCTAAACAGTTTGGATCTAGACTAGGCCTCTCATCAGGAACAAAACTTTTGGTCATTATTATATGGCTATAAGTTCTGAGAATAGGAGATCGAAAGCAAAAGCAGCAATGCAAAAAGAGAACATAGCAGTCTCGGTTTTTATGGCGTTCGGAACGCCATATACTAGTCGGTCTCTTTACGGCAACGAGTTCACTTGTCTAGTGAACATGCGCAAGACAAAATAGTTTTCTTCAAGTCTGCACTAGATTGGTTTTAAAATGTTCATGTATTTGTTTACTCTTCATGTATTTAATAATAATTCGCTGTGTGAGATAATTACTACTAATCTACACAAAGATAAACTTTTTAAAAGTCTTGAATTTTAATAAACTCCAAGTACGTCGATGCTCCAGAGTGGGCCCTGTACTTTAATCGGAAGAAGAAGAAGAAGACGCGAACAAATATTTTTACCGTAGTTTTCGCAACACCTTGGCGTTCTAAAGCAGAAGGAATATAGCCGAGGTTTCCGATTGCATTTTTATACACATTCATAACTGATTAGCATATAGTCCTACATCTTCAGCCAATCAAACTGCCTTTTGCATCGTATTCGGTCATTTCCGTTTGACCCGTACTGAAGTTTCATAAAGGACAAGGTCAAAGAAATCTAAAATAATCAAGCAATGAAATTCGGAATTCCCATATACACATTTATCACGCATCGAACGGTGTGTTTTGACTATGGCACCCAACCTCAACACAAGTCTAAGTCTTACAAGAAGTAAAACCGTAAAAACACGGGATTCTAACGGCTTATCAAAGTAAGTATTATCCATAGAAGGTTTTCAACACATATTCAATCAAATTATTTTCCAGTGTCAGTAACAACTGTGAAAATAAGAGTCTCTTCTATGTATCGTGTAACCGCCGAGTCGCTGACACTGTCGTTTGCTCAAGACGTTTGTGTCGTGTAAAAGCGAAAGTAGGTAGCAATTTGTTGAAATGTCTTTCCCAGCTTACAACTCTACTTCTGACTTTAGTTCTGAATTTGAGTTTCATCAGGTTCGTTCCAAACAACTACCGTAATTGTATGTACATGTATGGATCTTCTTAGTAATTAAAAATAAAAACAGTCTACCTTCAAATTTGTAAGCAGACTACATTTATTCAAAATAAACGAGTGCTATCAAACCCGAACGCCATTATGGCCATTCAGGCCTTTGATATTTTATCTGTTCATGAGCAGTTATTAAAAGAGCTGACACCCTAGCACCCGCTGAAACGGTATTCATTTTTCAAAACTTATCACATCAAACTAATAATCTCGAAGGACCAAAAACAGAAATGTAAAAAAGAAAACATTCTAAGATAAGGCAGACGATAACACAATTAAATCCAATGAATATTGATTTAAGTTACCTCTTAACAAACACGCTCATATCCACACCCTTTGACACCTGTATAAAAGTCACCTTTTAAAAAGAACAGTTGCTCCACAGCAGCAAATGCTCTATCTATCATAATGGTTTGAAAACTATACATTTTTTTCTAGTAAATGCTCCTTTTCAGTAGATGTTTTCAAAGAGGTCTAAACATAGCCAATGAGGTTATGAGTCTAAAAAGTGTATGAGGTAATGAGGTGTATGAGGTGTATGAGGTAATGAGGTGTATGAGGTGTATGAGGTAATGAGGTGTATGAGGTGTATGAGGTGTATGAGGTAATGAGGTGTATGAGGTAATGAGGTGTATGAGGTAATGAGGTAATGAGGTGTATGAGGTAATTGGTTAATTAACCCTTTACCACTTTACCAGCTGATAATCCATGTAAGAAATTAAAATGTTAACACTGAATGAGTATGAATTCTAAAATGGTATTCTGCACAATGTGAGGTTTACTCGGCGAAAACTTTAGAAATCAGGGTCCATGCTTATAAAGCTTTTAGTTGAGTCTGAGTTTCGTTCTCAAGCTTTTGATTGGTCAGATTTGAGTTCTCAAGCTTTTGATTGGTCAGATTTGAGCCAAAGGCTCAAATCTGACCAATAAAAAACTGGAGAACGAACTCAGACTCAACTAAACGTTTTATAAGCATGGACCCTGATCTATATTCTCCTTAACCGTTAACCTGCTGCGGGCGGATGAGTTAATACTTATGCAAACAGTTTGGATCCAGATGAGACGTCGAGTAACTCGGCGTCTCATCAGGATTCAAACTGTTTGACAACAAGGGTTCATTGCTTATAAAACATTTTAGTTGAGTCTGAGATTGTTCTCAAGCTTTTGATTGGTCAGGTTTGAGTTCTCAAGCTTTTGATTGGTCAGATTTAAGCCAAAGGCTCAAATCTGACCAATCAAAAAGACTTGAGAACGAACTCAGACTCAACTAAAAGTTTTATAAGCATGGATAAAGATTGTATTTTAGTAGACAAATTGATTATAGCTTGAATTTTGAAAATGTAATATGTGAAAAATGCCGTAACAATAATTTGCTCAGCAGGCTACAGGTTACGCAAATATACCAGCTTCTGATTAGAAGGCCCCTACAGGAGTCCTCTGATCTGGGTCTACTTTGGTTGCAAGAGTACCAAAAAGCGTCTATGTAAAAACACGATTTGCCAAAACTTACCACAGCGTCATATGGGAGACTTTCTACAACACAAAACACCGTGAGCAAAATTACTCCTTGAAACAAGCTCATTGTGAAACAGTATGTGCCTGTCACTGGATTGTCAGTGGATGAGCTCACTGTCTCTTATATAGATAACATACAAAGAGTGGTGCAATTTGCAAAATTTAGAAAATTACTTCAAATTGTCCATGTGCATGGAAGTTATTTTTAAATGTCGACTTATAAAATGTCATATCCTATCCTGTTGTGACAGATTGAGCACATTTTGACATTTACAAAGCTATGGATGCATCGCGTATTTATTTTTGAAAAACATTGTTTCCAGATTAGAGTAAAGAAATTGTTGACGGCGCATGACGAATGGCACATGGAGATCCCCACACTTCACCATGGCAGGTAAGCTAAAACTGACCAAAACACCGTAAGAAAAGCCTGCATTCAGTGTCGCTATAGGGAACACCCTGTAGGTCACATAAAAGACAAATGCTAATTTGTAACACTTATCAGGCGATTTGAATAAACATTTCCTGTTATGGTATTCATTGAGGATTTGCTCTTTCACGAGTGTTGTGCAATTGTTCACGCCTCTGATAGGTTTAGCATGTTCCCTCCTACTAACGCCTTTTGACGCCTCTGTACAAACGTCATTTGTAAAACCATTGTCATAAATAGAGCATTTGCTCTATAGTAGCAAATGATGTATTTATCGGATTGGTTTCAACAATATATAATTCTAAAAAATGGATTATGCTAGGAAATGCTCTTTTTTCAGTTGATTTATTCAAAATGGTTGGGCTTAAAAGTAGTGTAAGAGGGAATTGTTTAACTCTTTCACGTAATACTGTCTGCAAAGTGTATCGTTTTCTGCAACCTGCATCGTCGACTCTAATTCCTTATTGTCTCAAAGCATATTCACAGTATTGAACCTTTAGCCTGCTGAGCAAATTATTGTCGGTAGAAAATGTCATTGACTTCAGTTGTTATAGATGATTTATGTGGCACTTTTTTCAACAACACGGTCTGAGTACCAAAACACAGGATGGATCCTGATGAGACACCGAGTTACTCGGATTCTCATCTGGATCGAAACTGTTTGCAAGGGTACACACTCATCCGACCGTAACAGGCTAAACGTCAACATTTTAAATCCTGTTGAACTATGGTTAAGAAGGGGAATCCCCAGCGGGTCCATCTTACTACAGATCACACAACAAAAAGGGCCGGGTGGTCCGTCTTAAAGGGCCACGGCCTTTGGTCCGTCTTTTCACTCGTAAAATCAAAAGGAGTAATCACAAAATCTTAACAATCAAATGCTTGAAAATTAAATCAGACTTATGACCTAGGGTCCGGGATTTTGATCGCGATATCATGTCAATATTGCCACCATTTGCTGAAAACCAGCGCGTTGGTTGAACAACTTCTAAACATGTCCAAAGCACTCTCTATCCAGGGTTCATGTGGGTATCCCACCCACCCTGTGACACAGTCAAAATGCTTTGACAAGATTATTAGAAAAAATGTTTTTTATTCAAAGATGTATGCTGCGCAAATTTCCGCAAATTTTGCGTTTCGAACTGACTTCAGAATTGGAATCTATGTACCTTAACACTTATTTAACGCTAAACAGCACGGTCAGTAAACGGTTGTTTGTGTAAAAAAACTAGAAAAATGAATTGCTACGGAAACCAACGGAACATCCTTCGCCATTGGCCGGAATCTTTTTGCAAGATTCAATATGTTACATACCGGATATAATCATTCGATGTAACTGTATGCGCTCCCTTTGACCGTTATATTTGATTGACACCATTGAACGGTATATTTAGCTTATTTGCATGTAAATTATATGTGGTAAGATGGGCATATTACCTTATTTTCCTGAATAATATCTATTATGTAGGCCAACAACCAGTGTCAGCTATTTTACATGTGGTTACAGTCTAATTAATATTCAAAGCGTTGTTCCGAAATAGAAATGGAGTCATTCAGAACTTGGCCGAAGATGTCCCCTGATTTCCGTACAAAATCCCAGTTTCTAAAAAGGAGGCTCCTTTTAAAATAATTGGTAGTATTCGGATAGGGATAATATTTAGCTGAACAAAAATATCCTGTCGGAAAATGTGTTGTATTATCATTATCATTATTTTTACCTTCCTACAGGTGGTTGCTTAATGCAGGACAAAAGTAATACAGAAAGCTCCTATAGGATCATTAAGCTACCACCTACCTTACAGGCCCATAATTAGACCGCTTTTGGTGGCCGCTTAACCCTTTACTCTGTAAAAGTCACTTTGTGAAACCATTGTGATAAATAGAGCATTTGCTTCTATAGGAGCAAATGCTCTATTTATCAAAAAGGCTTCAAACAAAAAATTCTAAAATTTTCCTTTTCTCCAGTTAATGCTCCTTTTCGGTCGATTTATACAAAGAGGTTATATCTATTAATAGCCTATGAGGGAATGGGTTAAGCCATGTTATACTGCACTGTCAATGTTTTATCATCATTACTCAACAGCAGTTGACCTGTTCATGAAGGAATGTGTCCTTCCTCAATAAACTTCATCAATCGAAGGGACTCAAGTCCGTTCATCTGAAACTCGTTTCTCATAAGATCTCTGTCTAATTCTTTCAGAAGCTTGCCATCTATCATATTGTCTTTGAACGTTTGGACGTACCGGTCCAATTTGAGTGATTGTAGGTGTATTCCGACATCAGCAACAGAGAGTTGAGCTATATCACTTGGGCATACGGACAGACTAACTGGACTTTCCTTTGAAAATGTGTTCATTGGTTGTGTAACATGTTCTAGTTTGTCTTTCCCCGATGTTTCTGGATTCACAGTTGTGTGAACTGCTTCCCGTTTTTCAACAGATCTTACTACAGGAGACACCTGACCAACATTATTCTCGTAGTGATTTTCAGGAGGTTTTTGTTGTGGTTTTCCGTTGAGATTTGGTGATTGTTTCACTTCTCTTGATGGAAGAGGAGGGGGCTGAACCGTTTGCCCACCACGTTGTGACTGTGGTCGTTTTGGTGTATTTGGCTTTGGGGCGGTAGGCGGAGCAGTCTTTTGTGGTTTCTCGTTATTCTTCGCCATGTTTGAATTCTTAAATGTGTCTTTCACGTTTGCTGGCTGCGCATGTCTAGACCTTTCGTCGGGATTGAGTTCTTCATAGACGTTCTCTCCTGCTGGCAGGTATCTAGGCGTGGTAGGTATAGGTTTGATTTGTGGTTTCGGGGTTGTTTTCGTCAAAGTGGTCTCTGATGCGTTCTTGAACGTTGCTGTTGTCGTTTGTCTGGAACTTTCGACAGAATTTAAAGTTTCGTAGTCGTTGGTCCATATCGACAGGTCACCGCGCGGTGTCCGTACGGCACGGAAGATGGTGGATATATTTGTGTATTCGGCTGGCTCTATCTTTGCGTATGCTAACTCATTATCACCTACAATTTTTTCCAGTCGTCCAGCCATGTACTCTGCTATACCTATAAGGACAATTAGTAAGTTTTAAACTAGTTGTTACACCTTTCGCCCTTTCCCTCCTACTGACGCCTTTTGAGGCCTCTGTAAAAAATTACTTTTTGAAACTATTGTGATAAATAGAGCATTTGCCCCATAGGTGCAAATGCTCTATTTATCACACTGGTTACGAAACTACACAATTCTAAAAGTTTCCCTTTCTCTAGTACATTTGTAAATGCCCCTTTTGGGTAGATTTATTAGAAGAGGCTGGGTCTTGTAGCAGACGACAAAGAGTTAAAGCGAAAACCGACATACTGAAAGATATACCAGTTAACGCATTCCCTCCTAGACTATTTTAGACCCAACCTATTCGCGTTAATCTATCGAAAAGGAGCATTAATAATAGAAAATGTGAATTGTAGAATTGGGTAGTATTAAAACCATTGTGATAAATAGAGAATTTGCTTCTATAGAGCAAATGCTCTTATTTTCAGAATGGTTTCAATAAATAAGTTTTACAGAGGCGCAAAATGCGTTGTTAGGAGAGAAGAGGTTTAATGGCAAGAGAAATGTTATATGTAACCATAGTAGATTGAAATCATATACAAGTGTACGTTTTAGATTATTTCAAAGGGAATCAACGTGATCGAATCACACGAATACGATAAAACCTGATTTAAGCGACCATTCATTGATTCATCAAGGGAGTGCTAAAATCGCAGGTGGTTGCTTAATGCAGGTCAAAAGTAATTCAGAAAGCGCCTATGCACTATTATTTTTGACCTGCATTAAACTACCACCTGACTTACATACCCATAATTAGACCACTGTTTGAAGGTAAATAGCGATAAAACTAATGTTAATATGGTTTACATAACCGACTCTTATTTAAAGCTTCTTGTATATTGTTACTGTTGACAGAAATTGTATTTTGTGTCTAATGTCTGCTAGAGCATTTATTATACTCTTGGTGGGTTCGTGATTACCTTTGCAAATAGTTTGGATCCAGGTTAGATACGGAGTGATTCGGCTTCTTATTATAGGATCTAAACTGATTGAAACTTTGATAGTAGTTCGGAAAAGAAATGCAAGTGAAATCAATTTTGAAGACTGAGGAGGCGACATTTTCTATTAACCCTTTCACCGCCAGTGTCGCAAAAATGCACCGCGACAAATAGTGCAGTCACAGACAAGACGCCACCTTTTTAAGGCGGTGTCTGAGCAGGGACTTCACTTTGTGTCTCAAATTCTTTTTCTATATCTGTGCTTTATTCCTTTGAAACTAGCATTTATTTATCTAATTTCCTTTTTTACCGAACGATTTAACAAAATTGGTTTGCAGACGATAATTAGAAATTTGGCGCCGAAAGGGACGGGTGTAAAAATAAAGGTTAACAAGTAAATGAAGTCTAATGTGATAGTTCAGTTTTATCAACAGGCATTTTGTTTTTATTACCGTCCACATTATTTTATTTCGTTAAACGAGTTGAATTGGAAAGCTCAATTCAATCTCTTGTTTGTTTAGTTAACCATTTATTTCTTAACCCTTTCGGCGCCAAGTTTCTAATTGTCGTCTGCAATCCAAGTTTGTTAAATCATTCAGTAAAATAAGGAAATGAGATAAATAAAGGAATAAAGCACATATATAGAAATAGAGATTGGGACAAATAGTTAAGTCTCTGATCGGGGACTGCACTTTTTGTCGTGGTGCAATTTATGCGACTGCGGCGGTGAAAGGGTTAAACTCTTTACTTCATGAATATTAATTAGACCTTTTATAATTGCACATGTACACGTGAATACATGGCTATAGCATAAACTCTAGAATCATATCGACATTATTTAATAAACAAACAGAACAGACCCAGATCACACAGTTCTTATAGGAGCCGTCTGGTCTGGGTATTGCAAAGGCATATGTATGGAGTAACGGGTTAATTAGCATGCACGTTACAAGTTCGGCACACGTTTCTATTTCCCTAACTATGGTATACCTAAACATTACAGATTAACCCTTTCCCTGTTGAATATTAATGTAAGAAATAAGACATAACTTTTATAAGCTTCAGTTTTATAATGGCCTAAGTACACCGTATATTTTGGAATTGGTAGAAACTGCAAATTTAGATCGTTATTGTTTTCTAAGCAAACAGACCTGGTTCCACTCTGGTTGCAAATGCGTGAAAAAACGAAGAGAAGTATTTAATTGAAAAATAACTTAGTTTAAATTAAGATACCACATTTGGCTTGAAAATACAAATAGCATTCTAAATCGCCCTCACAGCTTCAAATGACATTGTAAAAAAGTAAAGTACCTAGTTATAGTCTACTCTAAGTCCGAATGACCACTCAGACGACTGTACATTTACTCCCCTGGTCATTGAGTCATTGGCCTACAATATTGAGCTCTGCTAACATATGGCGCAATCATGCAGCCGCAGTACCGACGCGTGACCATCACAGGTACCCATTTTAACCCATGGGTGGAGAGGATGTGCGGGTGGGAGACACGGAAAAGCGTCTCTGAAATTTCCGGGAGGGACCGGAATTTGAACCCCGGACCTCTTGACTGATAGTCAAGCGCGTTACAACTAGACCACCGCCACCAACATTGTGTAAATTACAATGGTGATTTGAGTCGAGATATTTCCAAACATATAATTTTAAAACGTTGTTACAACACTGTTCACGAAAGCAAATGATTACTATGACTATCAGTGCGAATACTGATCGAATGGTTCCATCAACTTCTTTGATCAGAGTGCGTGTGTGTATGAGAGAGGGGGAGATTAGAGGGTTAATACACGTTTTTTCGGGCAATAACATCTGCAGTGTCCCGAGAGACTGTTAAACATTCCCGAGGGACACTGCAGATGTTATTGCCCGAAAACAAACGTGTATTAACGCTATTCTTGCATAAAACCCATTTCTGCTTTCCTGCATCAATTTAATTCTTCCAAATACAAGCAAAACCATACACCTCTTTGACACTTCGTTCGATTTATGCTGTTTCCGGGCCACTGTTTTCTTTCTGACATCATGTCATGATTATACCAAATACCGTTTACACGGAATTTCATTCATTCAATATCTCTATCACTAAAACAGTTCATTGTCAACAACAGCGCGTGAGCACGAGTATTGCCTTGTTAATACATGGTCTAGCGGGACTAAAATAACACATTTTTGTACAAGAATAATACTTTGCACACGTCCATCGCTCAGTGAGTTGGTAGACCATATAGGAGCAAGTGCTCTATTTATCACAATGGTTTCAACAGGTGACTTTTACAGATGCGTAGAAATGCGTATAAAATATTATGGAGGAAAAGGTTAAAAGCTACTCTTATTCTATTAATGATCCACAAAAAAGCAGGACGTCATTGTAGTGCCACTGCAGTATGGTTGAAAACGTATACAATGTGGTGAAGTCTGATGCAGGACTAACTGTTCTTCAGGTAGCTAGTAGCGTCTTTATTTCTTCATACTAAAGCGTACTTTGAAAATGAGAAGCATAACAGCTAGATTGGTCCCTCATTTATGTCAAACAAGCAAAGATTTGTCCGACATGAAACCCCCAGAAAACCTGCTCAAAATGTTTCCAAAATATCACAGAAAGAAGTGTTCCGGCGATGAGACATGGGTGCGCTTTCTTGAGCTTACCAGGAAAATTAATACCGCATTTGCAAACAGTGAAGACCCATATCACACGGCTCCTGTAGGAGCCATCTGATCAGGATCTGCCTTTTTGTTTATGACATTGTTAGAGATCTTAATCTCCAGTATCAACCAATATAAACAAGCTTGGGTTCACATGCCGCTATAAAAACTCAGCTAAAATAGTCAAGGTGTCATTATTTCTTATATGAATATTCAACAAAGAAGACGTAAGTGTGGCCATCTTTCATACAAGTTGTATGTACCTGGATTTCCAAACTCATGGTTGAACTCCAAATTCGATGTTAAGCGACTGAGTTCTTCCTGGTAGCACTCCCATTTAAAGTGTGTCTGGCCTGCTATTCCCGTGACGAGTGAAAGTCTCAGTTGGGAAAGGTACAATGGAACATGAACAATGTCCTGGTCCAATACACCTGGAACATAAATACCATCATTATTGAGTGAAAGTCTCAGGTGGGAAAGGTACAACGGATCGTGAACTGCGTCCTAGTCCAATACACCTTCAACATTGATATCATTTTTATTGTCTGAAAGTCTCAGTTGGGAAAGGTATAGTGGTATATGAACAACGTCCTGGTCCAATTCACCTGGAACATAGATAATATTATTGGGTGAAAGTCTCAAATGTTCATATGCATATGGTATATATACTTAATTTGAATATATGAACGTATTTGTATTCTATATCGTATACCGGTACTGATAAAGTCATTAAGGATGTTTTAAAAGATTATATATGTGTGGTATAACTAGTTTATGTATGTACAATCTGCACTACTACACTGTACGAGTATGTATGTTCTATAATTGCATCTTGGGATATGTTTATATCTAAAACTACGGATTTGAATGGACCGTAAAATATATAAACATCTTTTAAATATGGATGTGTCTATGTGCCATTTTAAAACATTGTATATTTGATAATTGATGGTGTCCTCGTTATGTTTTACTCTGAATACTCATGGATTAAAGTATTAAGTACCGTCTATGATACAGTTTCCGAGTAAGTAGATCTCGTTGAAGACTCTGGTCAGTTCCAGTGTAGGAAGTGTGTCTGTATGTACGTTTTGGTTACCAATTTCAACAATCGTGTGTTTAGGAAATTGCGCCTTGCATGGCAATCTGTACTCCCTGATTATCTGGCTAAGTGGCATCTCCTTGCCGACTGGAAGAAAAACATAATTATACTGTCATTGTCCATATTCACTAACGGCTTTAGTCTACCTTTAACTTATTCCCTCAGATTAACGCATTTTGGTACCCCTGTAAAAGTCACCTTTTGAAATCACTGTGATAAATGAAGCATTTGCTTCTATGGAACAGGATTAATGCTCTTTTATCACAATGGTTTCTAAGCTACATGATTCTAACATTTCCATATTTGCAAGTAAATACTCATTATCAGCAGATTTATTAAAAAAGGTTTGATCTAAAGTTAACCGATGAGGGAATGGGTCAAATGTAAATTTAATTATCGTTGTAAGTTCATCATAATTATATTACTTGTCTAAACGTTGCGACATCTGCATCATTTTAACGAGTAGTTTCATATGTACAAAACTGTAGACACTTGGAACACTATTTAAAAGTGCATCATTTTAACCCGAGTCTCGAAGGTAGACTCTAGATGTCGATCAATACAAGCCCAGGCCTTGAGATCATATAGTTTATGTGAATCTGTCTTCGATCTTGAGTTTCACTAAACATTACTTAGCAGACTTAAGGTTAAATGTTTATATACTAATGGTTCTATTGTTGTTGTTTTTCTCGAGAGGTCAACAATATTTAAACTTTACTAATATAAACGCTTTTCACACATTTGCAAACAATGTAGACCCAGACGGCTCCAGTATTCCGATCAGTGTCTGCTTAGTTTACTTATCATCCAATACCACACATTTTTGTGTACATATGCCAATATAAGCTAATAAATATTAATGATGTCATTATTTCTTAGCATAACTTTTCAACAGGGAAAGGGAAACTAAATTGAAAGACACTGGTGGAACACAGAAATGTTGTAACACAATGTCTAGTTAGGATCTCACCGTTCAGAAACGAACGTCATAATAGGGCAAAAAAACTCTTTCGCTTCCATTGTTGTAGTCTGCTAATGTTGTTGTCTGTTACAGTTTTCATTGTTTTTCTCCATTTTTGGTTTAATAAACAGTCACAGTGACAAACAGTTTGGATCCTGATTAGACGCCGAGATACTCGGCGTCTCATTTTGATCCAAACTATTGACATATTATCACAAATGAGATATTGTCAACGAAATAGTTCGCTGCTAAATTATGTCGTCTGCTAATTTTGTCGTTTGCAAATCGTTTTTTCTTCAGTTTTGTTTCAGAACCATAGTCACAGTAACAAGCAGTTTGGATCCTGATCCTAATCTGGATCTAAATTGTTTGCATATGTAATCACAGATGCGACATTGGCAGCGAAATAGTTAAAAATAGTAACTGATTTTGGACACCATTTTAACATCCAATAAGGCCCAAAAATGCCATTCTTACGTGATGTCAGTCATGCAGTTTATAGAGTTTTACCTTTGCCATGTTTGACCACGCAGAAATTGGTCTTATATGAGAGTGGAATGCTGAAGAACTTGTCGTGTCCGTAAAGTTGCGTTTTGGCTATCACTCGGGATTGCTGAGACACTGTGTGGAGCCGAAAGACCTAAAGTAATGAGAAATGTTAGTATTTAAAACACAGTAAACCTCCTCTGAACCGGACGTTAAATTTGATATCAATATCGGTATTGGAGACGGGTGGCGGCTTAATGCATGTTGAAATTCATCCAGAAAGTTCCTTTGGGAGCGTTCTGTATGGCGTTCAACCTGCATTAAGCAGCTTCTTGTCTTAAAGTCTCTAAATTATTCTCTACTAGAATTTCGGTTTAGAGGAGTTTTACTGCATATACGGGAAATAAAGATGACAATAAACAAATTTAGTTGCACCATAAGGCAACTATTTCGCTGTTGCGTATCGTCGTCTGCAACATTTGCCATTTGTCTATTTTCATTTTTAATTGTGTTCATTTTTGTTTCAAAAAACATATTTCAGTATTCTAATAAAATGTCGAGTGGCCCAAAGCGACGTCTTGATCCAGGCTGTTTCCAAAAGTGATCATTCGATTCGCACTGGTAGCTCATTCGGAAGACATTGGTATAGATCTAAACTGCTTATCTATGCATCTCTAAAGGACATCATGCATGGTTGGGTTAAGATAAATCAAGTTCGATAAGACAGTACAGCTGCGTGTGCACACATTTTTTAACCCTTACAACGCTGACTTTTAAAATGGACTATTCCAAACTTCAAACAGGTCAGGCTTATTCTTAATATTGATGGACTCTTCTGAAGATAAAAGTAACATGACAAACAGAGAAGACTATGATGAGATGGCTCGTTTAGGAACCCTCTCATCTGGGTCTACACTGTTTGCATAGAACATATAGAACATATAATTTGTGTCCCGAACTGTAAGTTTTAAAAGCGAACTTTATCTTATCTAGAATGTTGAAAGTTTGTTTTCTGTTTTAGGTAGCAACAAGAAAGCTTACATGACAACTGTAATATAGTCTGCTACTTTACGTTTTGAAAATATCACAAACGGTTATTTCCCTTTGCTGTATATTCAAATATATATGGCACATGCACACACTAGTGTTTGGCTAGCTCAGAGTTACGTTAGTTGATTCCTCTAACTTGGTTTAAGTTTGAGCAGCGCCATTTGGAGTTTAATCAAGCTGGCATTCATTTGTTGTTAAATTATATCCTAATTGTCTACGTAATCAGTCATAAAAAGTCAAAATATACAATATATTATCTGGGCCTGTTCAGTTTGCAAAGGCGTTAAAAGTCGTATTTATGGAATAAAGGGTTTAATTTTACCAACCTGTCCTCTATCGAATGTATCTGCGCTTATTTCACCATAGAAACCTTGGTTCACCATCACTATTTTCGGCAAGGTCTTGACAAATGCACCGTAGAATTCTGCCACATTGTAATCTTTGTTATATACCTCGAATTCCATCTTTTCCTGTAAATAGCAAATTGGCTCTTTTCCTAATTAATAATCATGTAAGAAACACAGCCATCATGAATATGTATATGGTTATTTGAATGACAGCCAATGACCACCGGAATCACGGGTCACGATAGAAACTGTAGATTCAGACATATATAATTATTCAGAATATACATCTAAATCAACACATATGAACTTTCTTTGAGTAGTCTAAAGTTGTTAAAATGATAAATATGAACCTTCTAGGTACAGTTTAAAATGATTAATATATTTCTACGGTGAGTCTAAAATGATACATATGATCTATGAATAATATAAAATGATGAATATGATCCTTCTGTGAGTAATCTAAAATGATGAATATGATCTTTCTATGAGTAATCTAAAATGATGAATATGATCCTTCTATGAGTAGTCTAAAATGAAGAATATGATCTTTCAATTAGTAATCTAGAATAATAAATATGATCTTTCTATGAGTATATAGGTGTGTACAATCTAAAATGATAAGTATGGTAGTTCTCTAAGTGATTTAAAAGGATAGAAATAGCTCGATGTGTAATCTAAAATAATTGATATTATCTTTCTATGTATACACTAAAAGGATATATACTATCTTTCTATGAGTAGTCTAAAATGAGGAATATTATACATTGTATGTCTATTAGTAATCTAAAATAATACCGTATCGGAGACGCCATAATTTTTCAGATAACGAGGCCATTGAATGTTGCTTTATTATTGAGAGAAACACGAACATCAAGCAATGCAACCATGATGGCCCCAAATCGCTCGACTCGAACGTCACTTCAGCTAGCCCTAAATCGCTCGATTGTATCCTCTGGATATTATCTTTCGTGATATTTCTTGTCACCTGGCCCTAAATCACTTGACTGGACTGGCATGTCACCTTGGACAATATATTATCTAGACCAACATATCAAATAGGAAAACATGTCACCTGGGGCAATATTTCACCAGGGACAACATGATACCTAGTCAAATGTGCCACATGGGCCAACCTGTAACTTGGTCTAACATTTCACAAGGTTCAACATATCACCTGGTACAATGTGCCACCAGGGTTAATATATCATTTTCTTCAACATGTAACTTGGTCCAAATGTAATTTTTGTCAAACATGTCAAATCGGCGAACGTGTCACTTGGGTCCAAATGTCAAATGTGTCAACATTTCACCTGGTCCAAATATCACATAGGCCAGCATATGATTGTGGCTGTGTTGACTATCGTCCGTTTATGCCAACCATGGGAGAAATGAACGCCGAAGAGAGAGGAGATAGGATAGAGAGAAACCTGGGCCCTCCAACACCTGTCACAAAATGTAAACAGGGCCAACATGTCATCAGTTCCAACAAGTCACATTGGCCAGCATGCCACTTGGTCCAACATGTCACCTGGTCCAACATATCACAATGGTCAACATGTCATTTGTTCCAACAAGTCACCTTGGCAAGCAAGTCACATAATCCAACATGTCACCAGGACAAACATTCCACACGGCCAAACATGTCACCTGGACCTACATGTCACTTTGGCCTACATTTCACCTGGTCCAACATTTGACATTGATCGACATATCACCTTGGCCTACATGTCACCTGGTCCAAGATGTAATCTGATCCAATTTGTGTCCTTGGTCAACATATCACCTGGTCCAGCCGGTAATCTGGTCCAACATGTCAACTGACCCAACACCACGCCCAACATGTCACATGGACCTATTAGTCACGTGGTCCAACTTGTCACCTGGTCATGTCATGAAATGGTTCAACGTGTTATCCATGTCAGCGTCAAATAGGTCAACATATTACCAGAGTTAAATTGAGCCAACATGCCACCTGGTCATAAAAGCAAACCTATTTCAAACGGGCCAACATATCACTTGAGAGAGACAAAATGAGACAGAGAGACATACATCGAGATAACGAGATACAGACAGAGACAGGGAGAAAGAGAAAGACAGAGAGAATTACACATTGAACCTAAGCGAGATAGACAGAGAGAGAGAACATAAGAGAGAGACAGACAGAGACAGACAGAAAGACAAACAGACAGAGGCAAATACGCAGAGAAACAAACAGATAGACAAACAGAAAAACTGAGAGAGAGAGACAGACAGAGAGAGAGACAGAGAGACAGAGACAGATATAAATAAAGAAAGAGAGACATACAGACAGAGAGAAATACATATACGGAGACACAGGGGACAGACATGCAGACAGACAAATAGACCGACAAGCATACATACAGAAAAACAGACAGAGAGACATAGAGAGAGAGGAGAGAGACACAGATAGAGAGACAGATACATACAGAGAGTATATAGATAGACAGAGAGAGAGAGAGAGAGAAAGAGTTAGATAGACGGACAGAGAGACACACAGAGTGAGACAAAGAGATAGACAGTGACAGACATACACACACACATAGACAGAGAGGCATACATACACAGAGAGAGAACGAGAGCGAGAGAAAAACAGAGAGACAGGGAAACAGACAGACAGAGACAGAAATACATTCGTAAGATATTTAGAAACATATTACTTTTCCGAAATAACAACACGTCCGTGTACGATTTTCCTAAGTTCAACCTTCAGATATATGCGTTTAGTTTTTTTACACAACGATTGCATACATCTCTAAGATTTCAATCAATATACCAAATTGACCAACTGCTGTTAAGGTAAAACTCTTCCACGACTACCACACGGAATGTGTTTGCCTACGTGGAATAACAGTAATACAAACACCCTTATCTTACTATTACTCTCCAAGTTTGACCTGAGACTTGATTAATTTTCAGCGTGTTTATCGGGATTTTTCGTAATACCAAAACAGCAAAACAAAACAAATAATAATCGTGTTCCATGAGGATTGTATTCTTATAGCGCATTTGTCGGGATGAAGGTATATTATCAAGTATGTTATTGATTGATAGTGGATAATGTATACCTTCGTTAATTTATCCGAATATTACCGACGATAATAAATAGAATATGCCCGAGTCTCAGATCAAATCCGGAGAGTAATACATGCTAAGTAATTTTGTCGACTGCTTAATTGTTGTCTGTAATATTTTATTTTATTTCCAGCTTTTTTGATACGTTTGGCCTGAGTGACAAGCAATTTGGATCACAGATCAGGCCCAATGTTTTGTGAGGTCTGATCTGGATCCAAATTGTTTGCATGGATCATTAATGGTTAGAGAATCTGCCGCTAGCATGCAAATAATTAAACTATTCTGTCTAACCGTAATGTTAGTTTAACTCTTTGCTTCAAGTGGCGAATCGGTGATAAACCAAATTCACAGTTGTTATCACAGATGAGGCGCCGAGTTACACTAGTTTCGTCACAATCAAAACTGTTTTTTTTAATTGGATAAAGTTTTTGAAATGAATAGGGGCAGACAAAATAGACCACAAATTTTGCACGGGCAAATATGTGAAAGAATTAGCCCTTAAAATATCCTTACAAAGACATACTTCGTATCTTTCGTGTGGTTGTGTGCTCAAGCGTAATCTAGACAATTAAATCTGAAAGCCTGATTAGCAGGTATTTCACCCACTACATTTTCCATAACCAAGCTGTAATCAGTGAAAATACAACCAGGGCGTCGGGCAGTTTGGATCCAGATAAGACGCCGAGTTACTGAGTCATCTGGATCTAAACTGTTTGCAAAGGTTATCGATCAGCCGACAGAAGGTTGAGAGTTAAATTGTGCAACCGGGTACCTAATGTGCTAATGTACAGCCGGGTACCTAATGTACTAATATACAGCCGGGTACCTAAAATGCTAACTAAGATTTCAGCCAACTAGGAAGTATTCAGATATTTGTTTTACCAGCGTGTTCTTGAGAGTGCGGTATGCAGATCAGCACACAACTGTTATATTACTTTACATTCTTCGTGTGCAAAGTTTACATTAATCCTTATCGCACTTTCAAACTCAAATACTAATTACTTCGACATAACAGAGATTCTAGTAATCCGATGATTTCTAATCTGAACAAATTCTCAAGTGCACAGCTTAACGCAGGTCTAAAGTAATGTTTAACGCTCCTAAAAGGAGCTTTTAACATTACTTTCAACCTGTATCAATATGTCACATGTGTTTAAAACAATTCTGTATTGTAAATTTTGGAAAGACCAAACTTTTATTTTGAATTATCCGGACGTTCGAGTTATCAGAGTTCGAGATATCAGAAGTTCAACTTAACTTCAAAATTGTTCAAACTTTTGAGATACTAAAAGTGCTCAATATTGTAGGCAAATGGCTCAATGACCAGAGGAGTATATGTACAGACAGTTGAGCGGGCTTTCGGACGACTTAAAATAGACTATTTCACATACGTCACATATTTCACACATAGTCAATTGCCCGATATGGCATTTTCCTCATGTAAACAATATCGTTTCATAGGCATTATTAGGTGTGTTGTCCCTCAATGGAATGTTTGTGACATGCACACATTATAGTTTATATACATGTACTCGTATATATTCTTTATTGGAACATTTTTATTTTTGGTATTCATTTTAATTAAAAAGACTAAAACATTATGTGCACGCTTATGTTGCGTTTACACTCAGCCACGATATTAACGATGTCCACGAGGGTCACGATTTATTGAAATAATTTTCTTTTACTACGCTTTTCCAAGCGTTCTTATGCCCTCTGTGCGTTTTGCTACCACTACAGCGTTTTGTAACGAGACCAACACGATTCTTGTGAAGATCTGCCACGTCCTCTCAAGTTCTCTTATGATTACCACGATATGCTATCACGTTTTGGTATGTTCTGTTTAGATCTATCGCATTATTAAGTTTTGTTAATCTCCTATGATTTATGGCAACGATTTGTTCAAGAGTGTCGCGTTTTGAGGTGGAGTATATAAAGGAGACATCATATCATTCTCTCATGAGATTCCATAAAGAAACGAGCTACCGGTATAAATCTAATGAATCCAAGTTAAGAAAAAGATGCTGAAATGGCAGTTGTTATCTATGCGTATATAATTGCTCGAAGAAAGGAGACAGCAACAACAAGGGACACAGCAGGACAAGATAGAAGAAAGAAGAAGGAGAAGATGGAAGAGTAGGCCTAGGACCAGCTGGGTTTTGCCATGGTTAAGCCATGGCTGGCTGATGTGGGAGTTCTTCTTATCAGATGCAGTAGGTTCTGTTCCCCCGGCTCCACAGGAATTTCTGCTGAATCTTCTTCAGTTGCTTGCTGTGATCGTGGGGAAGAGTGGAACAACCTGGCCATTCTTGGCAGAACATTTCCGTCATCTTTTAGGAGGTATCTTCAATAAATGGCCGGTTAACATGAACGTGTCTAAGTTGACTCCTTGGTCGATCAGGCGTTTGTCTGTGAGTTTGTTACGGTCATATATGTATCCAACGTCAGGTGAAAAATACTGACACATAAAGAAAGGTGTTCCGGACAAACAGATGTGAAAGTAATATAAGCTAAACAGTTCGATACAGCGAAAACTGTCATTACGTCGTCAACTTCTGTGAGATATTTGATATTTTATACGGGCGAAGGATTTTTATATGCAGGTACAATAGTTTTTATGCAATTGGAGGTACTTTAATACACGTGTAACATCTTTAATACAGCATGGGGGAGAGAGTGAGAGAGTGAGAGAACTGGTTGGGAGACAGATAGAAGGAATGAGAGAGAAGAAAGTTTGAGAGGGAAAGAAAGTTGTATGGGAGAGAGGTGTGAGAGAGATGTTGGAGAGAGAAATCGAGAATGATACGAGGGCGAGGGTAGGGAAAGGGGAAGGGAGGGAAGAGAGAGAGAGAGAGAGAGAGAGAGAGAGAGAGAGAGAGAAGGAGGGGCATGACATTAGTGTTATGCACAAGTAGTTGGTATTTCTTGTCGCAGACACATGACATGAGCACCATCCCTGTCAAATTATACTGACACTGATTTGATTTTTTAATTCAAGCAGTACCGAGTTTAACGGTATAGGTATGTCAGGTCAGAGGCCGCAACTGGGGCTTTAGAGGCTTGATTGACTGTTGTTGAATGACTGATTTAAAACAAGTAAGGGTTTATTTAAGAAACGCCTTTGCTTCTTTTCTATCTTGTTTTTTTCCGTTCCTCTACAAAGGAGGGAGGGGAGAGTATGAGAGAGCGAGACACAGAGTTAGTGAGAGGTGAGTCAGTAAGAGAGAGAGAGGGAGAGAGAGAGAGAGAGAGAGAGAGAGAGAGAGAGAGACAGAGAGAGAGAGAGAGTGAGAGTGGGGGAGGGGAGGGGGAGGGGAGACTGTTTAATACCGAGGTAATGTTCGCACGAGGTTAAACCCAATTATTAGATTCCAAGCCGTATGGAACAAGAGTACCGTATACGGTACATAATACACCCACTTGCAAACTTTCTCTGATTCAACATGCCTTATAAGTGTTGACATTTTCTAATCGGTGCTTCAGATCTTGATTTCCATATTAAGGTGATACTTTTTTAAAAAAAATGAAGTGAATATCTTATTAAATAAAAAAGTTACAGCTAATCCTCATATTTGCAGATTTTTGTAAAGTGCAACGGCTATAACTCTGTAAACACAAACTGAATGAACCTCAAAATAAACTCAGCTTCGGATTTTATTGCTTAAAACATTTGTGTTAAGTTTCATTTATATCATTTTAATAGTTTTCCCAGAAAACAACAGACAAACTGAAAGTTGACAGACAAACAAAGCAACGAAGTTCAAGGACCATAACTTTAGAATAAAATGACATATCAAAACCCCCGCAATATATGTGAAAATTCATATCAAGGTTCAACCATATAAAAAATTGAAGTACATATCATTTCAAATGAAAAAGTTATGGTCATCCACATATTTGCATAGATTTACATTTGTTTTAAGTGCAAGGGCCATAACTCCGAACGACGAATCACATGAACCACAGAATTGACTCGGCTTCAGATTTTGATGCATTAAACATTTGTGTGAAGTTTCAGTAATATCTCTCAAATAGTTTTCCCAGAAAACAGCGGACAAACTATTTGCATGTATTTGCATTATTTTTTAAGTACAAGGCCCATAACTCCGAAAGATTTTGGGATGGAGGAGTGTCGCGTACCATTTTCAGATCACTGTGACCTTGACCATGACCTTTGACCGATTTTACAAAAAGCTTGTCCGGAGCATATCTCCTTTACCTTACCAGCTACAGATTCCAAATTTGGTGTGTGAGTTCATCTTGGGATGGCGGAGTGTCGCGTACCATTTCCAGGTCACTGTGACCTTGACCTTGACCTTTGACCTCGATTTTAAACAAGCTTATACCTTACCAGCTACAAAAGCTTGTCCAGAGTATATCAACTATACCTTACCAGCTAAGGATTCCAAATTTGGTGTGTGAGTTCATATTGGGATGGAGGAGTGTCGCGTACCATTTTCAGATCACTGTGACCTTGACCTTGACCTTCGACCTCGATTTTACAAAAAGCTTGTCCAGAGCATATCTCCTATACCTTACCAGATACGGATTCCAAATTTGGTGTGTAGATACGGATTCCAAATTTGGTGTGTAAGATCACCTTGAGATGGCGGAGTGTCGCATACCATTTTCAGGTCACTGTGACCTTGACCTTTGACCTCGATTTTACAAAAAGCTTATACCTTACCAGCTGCAAAAAGCTTGTCCGGAGTATATCTCCTATACTTTACCAGCTACGGATTCCAAATTTGGTGTGTGAGTTCATTTTTGGATGGAGGAATGTCGCGTACCATTTTCAGGTCACTGTGACCTTGACCATGACCATGACCTTCAACCTTGATTTTACAAAATAGGTTGTCCAGAGAATATCTCCTATACCTTACCAGCTACGGATTCCAAATTTGGTGTGTGAGTTTATCTTGGGATGGCGGTGTGTCGCGTACCATTTTCAGGTCACTGTGACCTTGACGTTTGACCTCGATTTTACACAAAGCTTGTCCGGAGCATTTCTCTTATACCTTACCAGCTACGGATTCCAAATTTGGTTTGTGAGTTCATCTTGGGATGGCGGAGAGTCGTGTTCCATTTTCAGATCACTGACCTTGACCGTGACCTTTGACCTCAATTTTACAGTCCGTATTGGACAGGTATGCTTAGGCAAACAGTGTAGACCCAAATCAAACTACAGGGTCTACACTGTTTGCTACTACATTAGCATGAATCAGACATTATAAAGAGCTCTAAATACTATTCATACATGGGTAGGCCATGCTGTTCAAATACTTGCAGTGTCAGAACTTTCAGATGAATTACAGCATTATAACAATATAGACCCATATCAGACAGCTCCTGCAGGAGCTACTGGGTCTTCATTGCTTGCTTACAACACTACCTAAATCAGATGCTATACATGCTTATGCAAAGAATGTAGATCCATATTATAGGTAACTTCTGTTGCAGCTGTCTAAGAGCCAGTGTAACATGAAACTTTGACCATGCGTTTAGAATTGACTGAGGGTATGTTTTTAACGTTACGGATCGACATAGGGTCTTTCTTAAGCGTTAAGAATCAACTTAACAGTAACAATCAACACAGTATGTTTTTTTAATATTGAAATTTGACCCCGTGTCTTTTTTTAAAACGTTAAGAATTTACCCAGGACCTGTTTTTAACGTTGACAATCAACCCAGGGTCCTTTTTAACGTTGAGAATGACTTAGGGTCCTTTCTAACTAAGTTTTGACCCTTGGCTCTTTTCTTAGCTATCATAATCGTCAAAGGTTCTGTTTCTAATGTTAAGAACTGACTCCTGTGTCATTTTTAACAGCATCAAAATTTCATGTTACACCTGCATTACATTGTATTGTTTTTCCGCCAAAATGCATTTCGGTGTCAAACACTTTAGGGGCATTTGTCACCCGTGACGACTCTCTTGTTTACTGTGCATGTATGCTGAATGTTTCTACGCTCTCCTGATCTGGAGCAAACAATTATTATTATTATTATTATTATTATTATTATTAAACCATTTCGTCTCCTTAGGCGGAATCCGTTATAACCTTTGCAAACAGTTTGGATCCAGGGAAGGTGCCAAGTAACTCGAGCAGCAAGCAACAACTCGTGGCAACTTGCAAATTATATTTTAGTGACTCTTGGTATCTCTTGAAAAGTCTTGGCCTGATGCAACGCAGAATATATCAAAGTGGCGTGATCTGGAACAATCATGGACTAATGCATGCAGCAACTTATGAACGATCATGAGTCACAAAGATAGTCATTAGCATATTCAAAACATTAGAACTATAATATCATTTATCACTCAATGCTTCAATGCTTAAACTGGGTTAACTCTTTGACTGTCTTTTTTTATAAAACATAAATTTTCCTGTTATTTATTTGGAGTATTCTAGTGACAAGCTGATAAACTTCGATACCTCGAACTTCAAGGAACCATACAAGTTACTTAACAGGAATTCGAGTTATCCGATTTCTGATCTGGACAATTTCTCAAGTTCATACATTTGTAGCTTTGTACTTTCGACCAGCATTAAGCTGTCACATGCGTTTCTTTTTTCTTCTTTGGTGAAGTTTTTCAACTTTTATTATATAATTTCAACATAGTATATACATTTTAAAACATATATGGTCAGTATAAAAGGATATACGATTTCATACTCATAGTATACCTAAATTCTTATTGAATTTAATCAAGAATATAGATAATCCATTTTTCAACATCAAATAGGAATACCTGAGTTTGAATTCGTTAACAAATCGTACGTCCGTATTATATACATTCTTTCTCTTATCACTTGTGTTATATCCGTTAAAGATACAAAGACCTATTAGGTTGAGAATCATGTTAACATCATTAACACGAGTGTCATTTATTTTATATCCTAATATGGATGTTTTTAAAGAATATATGTTATTTTCGAATTCGCATGATTTAAAAACGTTAAGTAGCTTTTCCAATAGATAAGAGACGGCATTGCATTTTAGGAAAAAATGTTCATAATCTTCTACAACATTACAGATATTGCAGTATGGATCTTTTTCAGTTTTCCTTTTAAACTGTTTAACGCAATTGTCGATACCTCTAACGTTTATTTTGAAGTAATTTCATTTTGGCAGACATCGTTATTCATGTTGTGAAGTTGTCTGGAGGGGGAATTTTATTTATATTTTGACTTTGGTGAAAGTGGGATAAGGACGAGGTTGGGTACCCGTAAACCAGGTTTAAGTCCCCCAGTAGCTTAATTTGGTTACTGACCGTTCCAAGGCGGTACTCCTGCTTTCAGCCTATGGTCAATTTTGTTGTTTAATATGCTTAATGTTTAATGTTTTTCGTCTTGATATGCGTCCTGTTATGGTTTTGTCTTGTGGCTATGCCGTTTCTTGTTTGATGGTGTTTGGTGTGGTGTCATTTCGTGTGTGGCTCTCCCTGTTTGACTATTTTTCCATATTTTCTAATGATAAATAGAAGTTTTTCCAGTTGATATATTCTTTAAAAGTTCTGTTCTACACATTGTGGATGTATGGTTTTATAAAAGAATTGTTTCGCATTATATTATAGCATTCTTTGTTCGACATTTTTAATATACTATATCCATCAAAAACAATTTCAGTGTTGTCTTAACCATTGTTGACTGCGACTCTTTTAATTTAAGGGTTCTTTTCCATATTTCTTGAAAAGCTGATTTTATAACGCTGATCTGGCTGATCCAATTAGATTTAGTTTTAAGTTTCCCTAGTATCCTATTTTCATCGATACTACTTGATGGACCAATACTATCATTAACAAATAAGATGTCTGTGGTAATCCAGGTTTTAAAAATGGGAGTTATTTCTTTAAACCGGATGTGTTTGTTGCCCCATTATAATTGCTGCCTGATATCATAAAACCTGAGCGGGGATTTATCATAGTCTGGCTGCAGTGATTTTAACTCAAAAATGTTTTTTAAAATATCTGTGTAGAATGTTGTAAGTTTTATATTAGTTTTTGGCAATGCATCTAGAGATTTTATGTTCTTGTAGAATATAAGAAAGTTTTTTTTCAAAATTGTTCTAATAATTTCCTGGGAATAATTGTCGAGTTATTATATTTGTGTAGTTAGGCTTTTATCCGTTTTAATTTGATTGATCTATTAAAACTTTCAATATCAATCATGATTGATCAAATGTTGCAAACATTACATGAATCTTTATCATAACCAAACGTAGTTCCAATAGCTTTTACTTTATTAGAACATTTAATATTACCAATATATTCAACTGAGTGTTTTGATCTGCCTATCCAGAGACATTCTGGGTTTTTGTTCTATTTAGCGAGAGACCTGAATATAAACCGAATGTTTCGGCAATTGCTAGAGCAATATTGCCATCTTGTAAGTTTTAAACAAATAATGAGGTATCGTCAGTGAGTTGAGTTAGCTTTAAGCAGTTAATTTGCTCATTATTGGTTTCTATTTGTACACCTTTGAACTCTTCTGATTTCTTTAACTTAATAGATACAATTTCTGCCACACGTATATAAACCAGAGCGTTTAACGAGCATCCTTGTTTTAAGCCTATTGTCTGATGTATGAGACATTATTATAGTAACATGTTGTGATGTCGTAAAATGTTTCCAACCAGTTAATAAAGGATTTTCCGAACCCAAATGTTTTAAAAACTTTAAACATAAACGAGTGTTCGACTGTATCAAAAGCCTTTTTAAATTCCAGAAATAATATGGCACCACTTATATCTAGTAAATCGGCATATTCTATGACATATTGAATTTGACGTATGTTATAACCAATGTATATATCCTTTATATATCCCTGTTGACTAATACTTTCTACGATATATGACAAAAGATATGATTTTGATTTTAATATGGTAAAGTTCCCTCATCTTGACGAATATGTTCCCCGTGCCCCATATTCCGGGGTTTATATATCTCAACTTATTCGTTTTGCTAGAGCTTGTTCATCTAGATTGACGATTGTAACAGTCGAAATCTCATTTTAACTGAACAGCTGCTTAAGCAAGGATATAGATACCATAAACTAAGAAAAACTTTCTCTAAATTATATTATCGAAATCTCTCACTTATTGGCAAGTACAAATGTAATCTCGAGGCGCTCCTGTGACACGGTATTTCACATCCTGAATTTTATGGTGATGTGGTTTACAAACTTCGTAAGAGTATTGGACATACCCATTTTCTCACCTTGTTCATCAAATATGTTTAAAAAATCATTAAAAGGAGATATAATCCTATAGTACTGCAACATACTGCATTGTTGGTTGTCAACCCTTTTACAGTTGGCAATTACGCTGGCCTCTTTTCATGTACGCCGACAAGAAAGGTGTATTACTCTATGAAAGCGACCTCTTAAATCCGAAAACGGAAGGAGGACGTCGGATATCTGTACTATTTCGTTTTTGTCGTACCCCTTTATTACTTGTCTACAGTTACTCTGTTTTATCACTGTATTTGCCATCGCGATTGTTGATGAATAGTCGGAGAGGGGATACTTTTATTTACACTGTTTGTCTTTTAGGGTGGGATGGAATAAGTGTGAGGTTTGGTGCCCCAAAACCGGTTTAACCCCCACTGACTTTTGTCACTGACCGTTCCAAGGCGGTACTTCGATCTTCCCTCTATTGTATATATGTTGCGTCTTTTCTTGTGCTGCTGTTCGGTCCGCATTTTGTTCTGTATGTGGTGTTTCGTGCATGACTCATATTTGTACTTTCTGCAATCTCTTAGCGAAACATTTAGTACCTATTTTATAGTCTATGTTTAGAAACGAAATAGGACACCAGTTTTCGAGGTGTTCCGGATTATCTTTCTTGTAAATTAAAGATAAAACACTGCTCTTGGGAAGTAGAGATGCTTTTTTGTCATACCCACAATTTAGAGACGATTATGCTTCTTAACTTTGACCAAAGTTTCAGATAAAACTCTACAGTTAATCCATCGCTTCCCGGTGATTTATTAACCCTTTCGCTGCCAAACTCTGTCGTCTGCTAACTTTGTCGTCTGTTACACATTTTCATTATTTTTATTTTCTCCATTTTTGTTTCAAAAACATAGTAACAGTAACAAACAGTTTGGATCCTGATGAGACGTCGAGTTACTCGGCGTCTCATCTGGATCCAAACCGTTTGCATAGGTAATCACACATCCGGCACTGGCAGCGAAAGGGTTAAGCTTCATTTCCATAAGTGAAGAATAACACTCGTCGTCAGATAGGTTACCTTCACATAGACGTGAGGACTGCTCATTCAAAACAGGGATTTGATTTCAATGTTGTCAAGATATTCGCCAACGTCATCAACTGTAGCATTCCTAGATGTTTATCATTGACTATAGAAATCGGCTTAGCTTTTAGAATTTCATATTTATCTGTTAAAAATTTACCGTTCATTTTTAACGACTGTATAGATTTCCTAGACTGTCTTGATTTCTCCAATCCAAAGAAATACTTTGTGCATGTTTTCTCCCTCGTCATTTAATTGAACCCTAAATCTTATTATCGCACCTCTAGCTTTAAGAGAATATATATATGTTCCATTTCCTTTTCCAAAAAAGATATCTTTCACTTATTTTGTATTTTCGTATCTTTATGATCGTCTTTCGTAAGGTATTTAACTCCTTTCCTAATTTGCCTAAATAACTATTATCTTAGCATTCTGGTTTGAGTAAGTTATTACAAAATTCCTTTATCTCAAGTTTAAATATCCCCCACATTGTCTGAGGGTCTGTATATATTGACTGCAGATTTATTTTACAGGTGTCTATAATAAAAGTGTTCATGTTCTTAATAAATAGCTCATCGTCTAGCGAGGAGTTGTTAACTTTCCATGTCCATGTACCTCTAGTATCTTGAGCGATATACCCATATGGTCTATATATTCTATCAATGCAGGTCTTATATCGCAGGAACGTATTAATGGTATGATATCTTCATTTATAAGCCAATAATCATTTCTACTACGTTCGGTACTATTCTTTCGTTTCCAGGTAGTAGCAGTGCTTTTTTATTCGCCAATTGTCTTTTAGATTAAATTCTGATATAATTTTTAAAAATGATTTGGAGGATGTACATCTCTTTGGCTGAGGAAATCTATCAACTATGTTTAAAGCTTCATTAAAATTTCCACCAATTATAGTGATGCCCAGTGTCTTTTTCTTTAACTAAAGGGAGCAAACTCTTAAAAATGTACCGCGGAATTTTTCATCATCATTTGCATATACGGATTTTTTCATAATTAGTAGCATTATAGTAATGTCGTCTGCGTCTATGACTACATTAAGTAATAGGTAGCTACCTTGATCATCTTGTGTTATACTACTAACTGTTGCATTTAAACTCTTTGACTGTCACGTAATACTGTCTTCAAAGTGTATCGTTTGCTGCAACCTGCATCGTTGAAACTACACGACATCCCTTTTGTCTCAGAGCATATTCGCAGTATTGAACAGTTTAAATCTTGTTGAGTAATCGAGTTGGAGTCCCATCTGGATCAAAACTGTTTACAAATTCCCCCAAGGTTTAAGTTTGAGTCAATTCTTTTTATCGTCATTTGGTATAAGTCACTATTCCTTGTTGAACGGGTGTAGGAAATGTGGGTAAGAAGGGGATTCACCAGCGGGTCCATCTTACTAAAGATAGTACGACGAAAAATGGGCAATCATGAGTACTTATCTTACTTAAGATCGTAATATATAAAAGGCAATCACGAGTACTTATCTGACTAAAGATCTTTAACCAAAAGGGACAATCACGAGTACTTATCTTACTAAAGATCGTAAAATCAAAAGGAGCAACCGCTGAGGTGCATTTTACTACAGATCGTACGACCAAAAAGGGCAACAGCCTTAGGTCCGCCTTTTAACTCGTCCAAAATCTTACCAATCAAATGCTTGAAAATGAAATTAGATTTATAAGTACGGGTCTGGGATTTAGATCGCGATATCATGGCAATATTGACATAAATTGCTGAAAACCAGCGCGTTGGTTGATGAACTTCAATACATGCCAATAACAATATTTATCCAGGGCTCATGTGGGTCTCCTCCTATGACAAAGTAAAATGATTTGACAAGACTATTGGTAAAACGTTTTTATTTAAGCTAAAATTGTTTTCTAGCTATATCAAGAAGTATGCACGCAAGTAATACAACTAATGATAATAATGATGATGGTAATAATAATAATAATAATAATAATAATAATGATGGTGATGATAATAAAAATAATAATGAGGATGATGATAATAATAATATTAATAATAACAATAATAATATTATTATAATAATACAATCAGGATACTAATAATAATAACAATCTTTGCATGTACGCCGACAAGAAAGGTTTAGTACTCTATGAAGGCGATCTCTTAAATCCAGAAATGGAAGGAGAACGTCTGTATGTCCTGTATGTGGTGTTTCCTGCATGACTCATTGTTGTACATGTCTTACCATCTTCTCCCTATTGTATGTTTGTTTGCCTTTGTGTGTCATTTGATGTTTTTTTATAAATATGTACATTTGCTCTTTCCTTGTGTTGCTGTTTGTGCGGCTGTTTGTTCTGTATGTGGTGTTTCCTTCATGACTCATTCTTGTACTTTAATTAATATTCGATTTGTACAAATAAATACCTTTCAAGTGATGAGCTGAATCATCTTCTTGACATAATTCGGAAGAGATTGGATAGCTCGTAATCTGAGAGATAGGTAAATGTTAGGTGTAAGATAATGGGTCACTGATTTGACATTACGGTGGTCAGATATTCTTTAAGCACTTTGTGGCTGCGGTATTCTACCGTTTTGTATTGACTCTATCCTTATTGAAGAGATTGCCCTGGCTTTGCTGTCTCGTTTACCCAGAGAAACGCTCGCTCTCGGATAGTGTTGTTTTGAAGTGGCGTCATCTTTATTACGTATCCAGAGGTCCGGATAAGATGCATAAGTTAGAACATTTTAAAGCATAACTTCTTCTTTATTTCTCTCAATGAGTCGATTCGAAAGAGTAGTCACAACATAGGATTTGGTGGAGAAATGACGATTATAGTATTTCAGTATGTACCTTTATCTGTTGATAAAAATGTATTGGATTGTCGCTGTAGTCAACTTTAACTGCATGCAATTCAATTGAAAACATGGACTTTTAATATATAATTTCTGGTATAAAGGATTTATCTCTATTTTATTGTGTTAGTCTATAGTTTGTAAATTGTTGTTTCAATTAAGTTGCCAGTCAGATAGTACCAAACCTATGAAATGTACCTTGCGTATTAATATCTATACAGTAGAATCAGTCCTAATCAGCAATTCATTTTTGAGCACAGGAGTGCTAAAAGCAGGTGGTTGCTTAATACAATGTCAAAATAATGCAGAAAGCTCCTAAACCTTCAGACAGGTTGTTGCTGAATGCCGGGCAAAAGTAATACAGAAAGCTCCTATAGGATCATTAAGCTACCACCTGCCTTACAGGCCAATAATTAGATCTATTTTTTGGTGGCCGCTTAACACATGTTATACTGCACTGGTAATTTTCTATCATCATTACTCAATTGCAGTTGACCTGTTCATGAAGGAATGTGTCCTTCCTCAATAAACTTCATCAATCGAAGGGACTCAAGCCCGTTCATCTGAAACTCGTTTCTCATAAGATCTCTGTCTAATTCTTTCAGAAGCTTGCCGTCTATCATATTGTCTCTGAACGTTTGGACGTACCGGTCCAATTTGAGTGATTGTAGGTGTATTCCGACATCAGCAACAGAGAGTTTAACCATATCACTTGGGCATACGGACAGACTAACTGGACTTTCCTTTGAAAGCGTGTTCATTGGTTGTGTAACCTGTTCTGGTTTGTCTTTCCCCGATGTTTCTGGATTCACAGTTGTGTGAACTGCTTCCCGTTTTTCAACAGATCTTACTACAGGAGACACCTGACCAACATTATTCTCGTAGTGATTTTCAGGATGTTTTTGTTGTGGCTTTCTGTTGAGATATGGTGATGGTTTCGCTTCTCTTGATGGAAGAGGAGGAGGCTGAACCGTGTGCCCACCACGTTGTGACTGTGATCGGTTTGGTGTATTTGGCTTTGGGGCGGTAGGCGGAGCAGTCTTTTGTGGTTTCTCGTTGTTCTTCGCTAGGTTTGAATTCTTAAATGTGTCTTTCACGTTTGCTGGCTGCGCATGTCTAGACCTTTCGTCGGGATTGAGTTCTTCATAGACGTTCTCTCCTGCTGGCAGGTAACTATGCGTGGTAGGTGTAGGTTTGATTTGTGGTTTCGGGGTTGTTTTCGTCAAAGTGGTCTCTAATGCGTTCTTGAACGTTGTCGTTTTCACTTGTCTTGAACTTTCGTTAGAATTAAAAGTTTCATATTCATTGGTCGCTATCGGCAGGTCACCGCGTGGTGTCCGTCCGGCACGGAAGATGGTGGATATATTTGTGTATACGGCTGGCTCTATCTTTGCGTATGTTAAATCATTCTCACCTACAATCTTTTCCAGTCGTCCAGCCATGTACTCTGCTATACCTATAAGGACAATTAGTAAATATTTACCATTTTCCCATTACTTTTTGAAATTGTTGTGATAAATAGAGCATTTGTCCCATAGGTGCAAATGCTCTATTTATCACAATGGTTTAAAAAATACTAAAATCTAAAATTCTCCTTTTCTATAGTTAATGCTCATTTTCGGTAGATTAATTAGTCTAGGATGGAAATGGGTATCTGGTATCTTTCAGTACGTCGGTTGTCGTTTTAACTCTTTCGCGGCTTAGCGTTGGTGGGAGAGAATGGGTTAATGGAAAGTGAAAAGTTATATGCAAAACAATATATATTACAATATTACAAAACAAACGATACAACCAGCCATAAGCGGCCATTCATTTATTGATCATGGGAGGGCTAAAAAGTGCAATTGTGTAACGAGACATATATTCTCTATACGGATATACCATATTTGCGTGTATACATGCAGTATCTATGCTAATATACATTGTATAGACAACCGCAAGACATAGTCATTGACACAATAGTAAAAATGTTGTGCAAGAAAAGTGTAAAGGCAGCTAGACGCAATGCCAGCTTGGCGTATCTGCGAAGGAGAATTTTGATGAATTGAGAGATATTCATGAACAAAATGGGCTAAGTAGTTTAAAAGCTGCTGTGATTCTATTAATGATGCACAATAAAGCGGGACGTCATTCTAGTGCCACTGCAAGTAATAATATTGAAAAAGTGTGCGCTGTGGTCAAGTCTGATTTAAGACTGTTTTTCAGATAGATTATAGCGTCGGCATTTCGGCCACAAGTATATTTCGCATGCTAAAGCGTAATTTATAAATGAGACTCATAACAGCTAGATGGGTCCCTAATTTATTGTCGGACAAGCACAAATGTGATCGACATAAAACGGCCAGAAACTGTTCAAAATGTTTCCAAAATATCACAGAAAACAGTTTTTTTACATTAAAACTGCCGACGAGACATGGGTACGAGTTTTTAGCCTACCAGGAAAATTAACAACGCCTTTGCAAACAGAGTAGACCCAGATCACAGGCTCCTGTGGAATCTACAGTATCTACCAATACAAAACAAGCTTGTGTATATATGAAATCTCAGCTAATAAAGAATCAAGATGGCATTATTTCTTACGTGAATATTTAACAAAGGATATGTAAAGTGTGGCCGTCATTCATACAAGATGTATGTACCTGGATTTCCAAACTCATGGTTGAACTCCAAGTTCGACGTTAAACGACTGAGTTCTTCCTGGTAGCTTTTCCATTTAAAGTTGGTCTGGCCTGCTATTCCCGTGACGAGTGAAAGTCTCAGTTGGGAAAGGTACAATGGAACATGAACCACATCCTGGTCCAATACACCTGGAACGTAAATACCACCATTATTGAGTGAAAACCCCACGTGGGAAAGGTACAATAGAGCATAAACCACGTCCTGGTCCAATACACCTGGAACGTAAATACCACCATTATTGAGTGAAAGTCCCATGTGGGAAAGGTACAATAGAGCATAAACCACGTCCTGGTCCAATACACCTGGAACGTAAATACCACTATTATTGAGTGAAAGTCCCAGGTGGGAAAGGTACAATAGAGCATAAACCACGTCCTGGTCCAATGCACCTAGAACATAAAACCAACTAAGTGTTCACTCCTTTCATCGCCGATGTCGCATAAATGCACCACGACAAATAGTGCAGTCGCAGTTCAGGAACTTCATTATTTGTCACAATCTCTATATCTCTATATGTGCTTTATTCCTTTGAAATTTGCATTTAATTATCTCATTTCCTTATTGTACCGACATATTTAACACACATTGGATTGCAGACTACAATTAGAAATTTGGCGCCGAAAGGGTTAATCTGTTAACCGTTTACATGCTGGATGCGAATTTATGGTCACCAATCAGGGGAATAGCAGCTAGCTAGCGACAATCACTTATGCAAGTGAAAAACATCAAGCTGAAAGGTGAAAACATTATTATTACCAAACTGGAACAAAAATCGAAGGCTAAACGGATCGGTAGACTTTGATAAACATTATGTCTTTTCATATCAGCTTTAACCCATTCCCTCATATTGACGGCTCTTAACGCGTCTGTTAAAGTCACGTTTTGAAGCCATTTTGATAAATAGAACATGTGATTTTATATGAGCAAATGCTCTATTTATCACATCGCAATGGTTTGAAAACTACACAATTCTAAATTTCCCCGCGGAGCATGCCCTTGGACCCATATAGACTTGTTGTGTACATTACATTGCGCCAGTTTGCGAATAGTTTTTCTGACAGCCACTGGTTTCTGACTCTTGCGGATTGCAGTAGCTCTCCTCACAGCAGCCATCATTATATTTGGATTAAGCTACGCTCGTGCCAATGCCACCCGCTTATACCCTGATTAAACGTACAGTAAAACCCCTCTTAACCAGACAGTAGAGAAGAATTTAGGCCGGTGATGCTTAATGCTTAATGCAGGGCAAGTCATGAATCGAGCTCTTGTCTTTCACCCCGTTGTAAGCTGCTACCTGTCTCCCAGGCCGATATTTATATCATATTTGTCGTCCGATTGAGAGAGGTCTTGCTGTATCAAGATCCAAATAAGCATGTGTTTTAGAAATCATGTAAACCCCTCTAAAGCGCCCAAGTTTTGAAAGATCATAAATGTTTTAAAACAGGTGGTCTCTTAATGCAGGAGGTCTAAAATTAGACTACCACCTGCTTTTAAAACCTATGATTAGACCTCTTTTTGGTGGTCGCATTAGAGTGGGTTACTGTAAGTGGAGAAGCTCTGTTATAGTAAGAAGTATGGACCATCTGGCATTAGCACACACACTTTATTTACTTAGCATTCAAAGAGTAAAAGGTGGTCTATAAAGTTTTGGAATAAATAATTAGTATGTAAACCATGTGATTAAAGTATTTTAATACCTCTTCATACTGTTTTCAGGAATTCCCTTTTCACCATTTTGAGATAACGACCCTTGCTCTTGAAAGTGATATATCTGTGTCTTAACCTTTTTCTTGTTTTATGTTTAGTCCAAATTTCAATACCTATTGCATATTCATGGAATATGGTAGGTGGCACATTATAGCCATTTTACAAACTAAAGATACATATCTATCAAATCCCATTAGCAAACAAGGCAGACCCTGATCAGATTGCTGATCTAGGTTTTTTATGTTTCCAAATGGGTGATAAGGCGTTTATACGAAGGAAATGGTTAAATATGTTCACATATACTATATATTTTCCGTTTCATACTCTGTACCATGAGCACCAAAGATGAGTAGGTGACACTCTACGTACCATGAACACCAAAGATGAGTAGGTGACACTCTACGTACCATGAACACCAAAGATGAGTAGGTGACACTCTACGTACTATGAACACCAAAGATGAGTAGGTGACACTCTACGTACCATGAACACCAAAGATGAGTAGGTGACACTCTACGTACCATGAACACCAAATATGAGTAGGTGACACTCTACGTACCATGAACACCAAAGATGAGTAGGTGACACTCTACGTACCATGAACACCAAAGATGGGTAGGTGACACTCTACGTACCATGAACACCAAAGATGGGTAGGTGACACTCTACGTACCATGAACACCAAATATGGGTAGGTGACACTCTACGTACCATGAACACCAAAGATGAGTAGGTGACACTCTACGTACCATGAACACCAAAGATGAGTAGGTGACACTCTACGTACCATGAACACCAAAGATGGGTAGGTGACACTCTACGTACCATGAACACCAAAGATGAGTAGGTGACACTCTACGTACCATGAACACCAAAGATGAGTAGGTGACACTCTACGTACCATGACCACCAAAGATGGGTAGGTGACACTCTAAGTACCATGAACACCAAAGATGAGTAGGTGACACTCTACGTACCATGAACACCAAAGATGAGTAGGTGACACTCTACGTACCATGAACACCAAAGATGGGTAGGTGACACATTCTACGTACCATGAACACCAAAGATGGGTAGGTGACACTCTACGTACCAAATAAGTTCCCATGTACACATACCACTTGACAAATATTCATAGCTGTAGGTATGAGTTGGACAATAGCTCCGATATTGGAGGTGGGTATATATTATTGTGGATTGGGACACAATAACGGTATTGAAATCTCTGTTGTAAGATCAAAAGTATATCGTCCATGGGTCTGACACGTCAGTTGCATATATGTGATCTATAAAGTTACATTTGTTTTGTAAAATCCAATATGTATATATATGGTTCAGAAGGTGGATATATTTTAAAACGTGATATTTCTATTATATAATGCATTGTATAATTATATTTCAAATTTTCACATGCATATGGTATATACACTTAAATGGAACATATGAACGTATTTGTATTCTATATAGTTTACCTTTACTGATAAAGTCAGTAAGTAGTTTTTAAAAGATTATATATGTGTGGTATTACTAGTTCATGTATGTTCAATCTTGACAACTACAACGTATATAATTATGTTCTTTAATTGCACCATGGGATATCTTTACATTTGAAACGACGGATTTGATTGGGTGGTAAAATCTATAAACATCTTTTAAACATGGATGTGTCTATGTGCCATTATAAAAAATCATCTAATTAACATTATGACGTCGTAAGTATTTTTTACTATGAATATTCCTGGAGTAGGTGGTTAATTACCGTCTATGATAAAGTTGCCGAGTAAGTAGACCTCGTTGAAGACTCTGGTCAGTTCCAATGTAGGAAGTGTGTCTGTGTGCACGTTATGGCTACCAACCTCCACGCTCGTGTGCTTGGGAAACTGCGCCTTGCATGGAAGAGAGTATTCCCGAATTATCTGGTTCAGTGACATCTCCTTGCCGACTGAAAGAAATACATAATCTATATTCATTAACGGTAATTGTCTACATTTAACCCATACCCTCACTATAAACAGTCTACATTTAACCCATACCCTCACTATGACATTTAACCCATACCCTCACTATGACATTTAACCCATACCCTCACTATGACATTTAACCCATACCCTCACTATAAATAGTCTACATTTAACCCATACCCTCACTATAAACAGTCTACATTTAACCCATACCCTCACTATGACATTTAACCCATACCCTCACTATGACATTTAACCCATACCCTCACTATGACATTTAACCCATACCCTCACTATAAATAGTCTACATTTAACCCATACCCTCACTATAAACAGTCTACATTTAACCCATACCCTCACTATGACATTTAACCCATACCCTCACTATGACGGTAATAGTCTACATTTAACCCATACCCTCACTATAAATAGTCTACATTTAACCCATACCCTCACTATGACATTTAACCCATACCCTCACTATGACATTTAACCCATACCCTCACTATAAATAGTCTACATTTAACCCATACCCTCACTATGACATTTAACCCATACCCTCACTATGACATTTAACCCATACCCTCACTATGACGGTAATAGTCTACATTTAACCCATACCCTCACTATGACATTTAACCCATACCCTCACTATGACGGTAATAGTCTACATTTAACCCATACCCTCACTATGACATTTAACCCATACCCTCACTATGACGGTAATAGTCTACATTTAACCCATACCCTCACTATAAATAGTCTACATTTAACCCATACCCTCACTATGACATTTAACCCATACCCTCACTATGACATTTAACCCATACCCTCACTATAAATAGTCTACATTTAACCCATACCCTCACTATGACATTTAACCCATACCCTCACTATGACATTTAACCCATACCCTCACTATGACATTTAACCCATACCCTCACTATGACATTTAACCCATACCCTCACTATGACGGTAATAGTCTACATTTAACCCATACCCTCACTATAAATAGTCTACATTTAACCCATACCCTCACTATTACGCCTTTTGACACCTTTGTCAAGCCACTTTTTGAAACCCTCGTGATAAAGAGAACATTTGCTCCATAGGAACAAATGCTCTATTTATCACAATGGTTTCTAAATTACCTACTTCTAAAATATTCATTTTTGCAATTAAATGCTTATTTTTATAAGATTTATTCAAAGAGGTTGGATCTAAATTAAAATAATAAATATGAGGAAATGTGTTAAGGATTCAAACTAAGTAATGGAAATTTAATTATCGTTGTAAGTACATCATTGTAACAATATTAGTCTAAACGTTGCTATATCGGCATAGTTCTAACGAGTATTTTTATGTATGCAGTAAAATGTAGACATATATTTTGGTAAAATAGTGAATTTGGAACATTATCTAAAAGTACATCCTTTTAACCTGAGCCTCAAAGGTAGACCTTGAGATCGTATATTTTATGTGAATCTGTCTTAGATCTCAAATACCTGATTGGTCTGAGTTTGAGTTTCGGTAAACATTTCTTTGCAGGCTAAAGGTTAAATGTTTATATACTAATGGTTTTATTTGTTGTTGTTTTTCTCGCGAGGTCAACAGTATTTACTTTTTACTAGTATAAACGCTTTTCACACATTTGCAAACAATGCAGACCCAGACGGTTCCTGTAGAAGCCGTCTGATCAGTGTCTGCTTTGTTTGCTTAAGCTATTTTAAAATACAGTTGAACTTTGATATCTCGAACATCAAGGGACCATACATATTTGTTCGAGATAACAGATGTTCGAGTTATCAGACAATTTCTCAATTTTACAGCTTAAAACATGTTTCTAGATATATACAGTGATACATTTTAGAACAAATCTGTATTGTAAATTGGGAAGGACCGTACTTTTATTTCGACTGATCTCGAAGTTCGAGTTATCCGAGTTCGAGATATCAAAGTTCAACTGTATCTGATTCTACAGTTTCTACATTTGTACCAATACCAAACAAATATCTCCAAGGCTGTAACAGGAATGGGTTTTATTTCGTTTTTACATGTATCATGTAAGTCAATCATAACACTTCATTTAAATGTGCAGTTTGAATAGTTATTGTCTATTAGTTTTATGTAAACAATTAAATTTAAATGTTAAATGTTGTTTAAACTTATATTTTACCCGATTGACCTTGACATGACCTTGACGATGAACTATGATAATACCAAACGATGTATTTCTAAAACAAATGCCATTGTCTTTTATAACATTAATGAAAAACATTTTAACATTTTTTGAAGATGTCTCTGCCGTTTTTACATATTTAACTTAAGCTGATGCTACCAAAAACGTCATCTTGGACGCCATCTTGGATTTCTCGGAACGCCACCACTTTTCCATATTTATGCCGGCAGTGTCGGATACTACAGACAATATCGAACATTTTGGTATATAACATGTCTTGTTAACAGACGGGTCTCAACTACTCTTGAAATAAAGGCATTATCTGGCAATAGTCACTTTACCAATATGCAAATATACGAATAAAAATTAATAATTATTGCTTAGCATACATATTCAACAGGAAAGGAGTTAAACTAAACTGTAAGGCACTGGGGAACACAGAACATCTGGTTAGGATCTCACTGTTCAGAAACACACGTCATAATGTTGCAAAAATATGCAAATCTTTCGCTGCCAATGTTGTCGTCTGCAAATGTTATCGTCTGTTACAGTTTTCATTTTTCCATTTGTTTTTAAAGGAACAGTCACAGTCACAGTAACAAACAGTTTGGATCGTGACGAGACGCCAAACCATTATCAGAGAGGTGACATTGCCAACGAAATAGTTTAAATGATTGTGTTGATTGATCTTGGACACCTTTGTAACATTCAATTAGGCCTAAAGAATGCCATTTGTACGTGATGTCAGTCATGCAGTTTATACAGTTATACCTTTGCCATGTTTGACCACGCAGAAATTGGTCTTATAGGAGAGTGGAATGCTGAAGAACTTGTCGTGTCCGTTAAGTTGCGTTTTGGCTATCACACGGGATTGCTGAGACACTGTGTGGAGCCGCAAGATCTAAAAGTAAGGAGAAATGTGAGTATTAAAAACACAGTAAATCCTCTCTAAACCGGACGTTAAAATTTGATATAAATATCGGTATTGGAGACGGGTGGCAGTGTGATATAGCGTTTGGATTATAACGACACCATAACTTCGGTTGTGATCTTTATTTCTCAAACCTAGAGATATGAGAAACTGGCAGCATTCTCCCCGACTTCTAAACTCAGACTCAAGCCAGACTCCTGCCAGTCTGTCTCCAGCCAGTATCCAGCCAGCCTCTCCTTTAGCTAGAATTTAGCTCCCTATTTATACAGTTAGTGAACCAGGAACTGTTAATCAAATTGTATAATTGACCTTTAGCTTGTATATCAGCTGATACACTTTAAATGGTCATTTCCTCTTCAAAGGATGTATACCCTTAACCTGCTGCCAATCTCCATTTTTACATGACAATATTACAGCAGCTTAATGCACGTTGAAATCCATCCAGAAAGTTCCTCTGGGAGCGTTCTGTATGACGTTCAACCAGCGTCCTATCTAATCTCCCGTATCTAATTTGTTCTCTATTAGAATGTCGGTTTAGAGGAGTTTTACTGTATATACGGGAGATAGAGATGGCACTGAACAAGTTTAGTTGCACCATACGGCAACTATTTTGCTATTGCGTATTGTGGTCTGCAGCATTTGCCATTTGTCATTTTTCATTTTTGATTGTTTTCATTTTTGTTTCAACAAACATAGATGCAGTATCCTAATACAATGTCGAGTGGCCCAAAGCGACGTCTGGATCCAGGCTGTTTCGAATTGATAGCTCATTCGAGGGACATTGTTATAGATCTAAACTGCTTGTCTATGCACCTCTAAGGGACACTATGCATAGATGGGTCACATAAATAAAGTTCGATAAGACAGTACAGATGAGTGTACACACGAAATGGGTTTAAAGGGAACTTTATCTTATCTAGAATGTTGACATTTTGTTTTCTGTTTTAGGTAGCAACAAGGCAGCTTACATGACATATTGTATCTGGCTAAGACGTTTTGGAACTATCACATACGATTATTTCCCTTTTATTTGCTGTTTATTCCAATGTATCTATGGCATATGCACATACATGTACAGCAATCCTCTCTAACCCGCAAGTGTAGCGAATTTGTATTACTTTTAGACAGACGGCTGCTTAATGCAGGATGAAATTCGTAAAGAAATATATTATATAACTATCGGTCCTTAAGACAGGTGGCACATTAATGCAGAGTGAAAACCATGCAGAAAGCTCCTCTAGGAGCCACCCGCCCAAAAAGTATCTAAATTATCCTCTACTAGAATTCCGGTTTAGAGAGTATTTTACTGTATATGTATACACTATGTTATGCACTTGCTTCTGAACGCCCCTACTGTTTCACCATTTACCTGATGTATATTCATATAAGAAATATCGACATCATAAATATTTATTAGCAGATACATGTACGTTAACATTGTTATATGAACTCAGGATGATTTGATCGCGGCAGAACCTGAAGACAAGATCTGTATACCTCCATAAGTAAACAGCAGAACCTGAAGACAAGATCTGTATACCTCCATAAGTAAACAGCAGAACCTGAAGACAAGATCTGTATACCTCCATAAGTAAACAGCAGATCCTGATCAGAATGTTCGTACGGGACCGATCAGGCCCCAAGGTTATAAAACCTTTTGCTGGAGTCTGAGACCATTCTCAAGCATCGGCAAGCTCAGAATCTGACCAATCAGATACTTGAGAATGATGTCAGACTCGGACTCAATAGTTTTATAACATTGGGCCATGCTCTGGGTCTACTGCGTGTGCAACTGTGTCAAAAGGCGTCTCAATCAGATATCTTCACGTGATCATGACAGTTCGTGTTAAGAGTTTTTTTTTAATATTTTACTCTATGAATATTCATGTAAGAAATTATGACAGTATGAATATCAATTAGATTATTTTTTATAACGACACATTGATACAGGAGATTTTGCCCATTGAATAAATGTAATCATAATTGTCTACGTAATTACATAAGCAAATAGAGCAGACCATGACCAGACGGCTCCTACAGAAGTTGTCTGATCTGGGTCTACCCTGTTTGCAAAATCGTTAAAAGTCGTATTTATGGAGTAAAGAGTTTAATTTTACCCACCTGTCCTCTATCGAATGTATCTGCGCTTATTTCACCATAGAAACCTTGGTTCACCATCACTATTTTCGGCAAGGTCTTGACAAATGCATCGTAGAATTCTGCCACATTGTAATCTTTGGTATGTACCTCGAATTCCATCTTTTCCTGTAAATAGACAATTGGATCTTTACCTAATTCATATACATGTTAGAAACAATGTCATCATGAATATGAAGAAGGTTATTTTTTATAACAGCAGATGTGAACCGGAATCGCGGGGCGAGACAGATACTGTAGATTTAGACATACATATTCAGATATACATCTAAAACGATATGTATGGACTTTCCTGAGTAGTCTAAATGATAAATATGCTCCTACTACTATAAGTTGCTAAAATGATAAATATGAACGTTCTATGTACAGTTTAAAATGATTAATATATTTCTATGAATAGTCTAAAATGATAGATATGATCTATGAATACTCTAAAATGATGAATATGATCTTTCTAAGAGTAATCTAAAATAATAAATATGATCTTTCTATGAGTACTATAAATTTATGTAATCTAAAATGATATGTATGGGTTTTCTGTTGTTAATCTAAAAAGATCAAAAGGATCTTTCTATGAGGGATCTAGAATGATAAATATATTCCGATGTGTAATCTAAAATGTATATTTATAAAATAATAGCGCATCGGAGACGCCATGATTTTTTAGAAAACGAGGCCATTGATTGTTGTTTTATTATTGAGAGAAACACGAACACCAAGCAACGCAGCCGTGATGGTCCTAAATCGCTCGACTGGACCGGCATGTCACCTGGCCCTAAATCACTCGACTGAACCGGTATGTCACCTGGGTCTAAATCACTTGACTGGACCGGCATGTCACCCGGCCCTAAATCACTTGACTGGACCTGCATGTCACCTGGCCCTAATTCACTCGACTGGACCGGCATGTCACTTGGCCCTAAATCACTTGACTGGACCCGCATGTCACCCGGCCCTAAATCACTTGACTGGACCGGCGTGTCACCTGGTCCTAAATCACTCAACTTGACCGGCCTGTCACCTGGGACAACATCTCATCTGGACCAACATATCAAATAAGAAAACATGTACCCTGGGACAAAAATTCACTAGGGACAACATATCACCTAGTATCTACTTCAACATGTCACTTGGTCAAATATGTCATTTGGTGCAACGTGTCACCTCGGCCAACGTGTCACTTGAGCCCATATGCGTGTCACTTGAGCCCATATGTCAAAAAGGTCAACATATCACCTGGTCCAAATATCGAATTGGTCAACGTGTGGTTGTGGTTATGTTGATATACGTCCGTTTCTGGCAAACATGGGCAAATTGGACGCCCAAGAGAGGAGAGCAGATACAGAAAAGCTCGGACATGATGCCCTACTCTTATTATCGATAAGGGTTACATTAAGGTCAATATGTCACGTGGGTCAACATGTCACACGGTCCAGCATGTCACTTTGTCCTTACATGTCACCTTGGCCTACATGTTACCTGGTCCAACATGTGACATGATCAACATATCACATTGGCCTACATGTCACGCAGTCCAACATGTAATCTGGTCCAACATGTGACCTTGGTCAACATATCACCTCAGCCTACATATCACCTGTTCAAACATGTTATCTGGTCCAACATGTCACCTGGTCCAACATGTCACCTGATCTAACATGTTACCTTGTCCAACATGTCACCTAGGCATACATATAACATTGACCCACTTGTTACCTGGTTCAACTTGTCACCTGGTCAAAAAGGTTCAACATGTCATCTTGACCAATATGTCACATTAGCCAACATAGCATCTAGGAAAACGTCAACTGGGTCAACATATCACCTAATTCAAATTGGGCCAACATGTCAATATGGTCATGGTCATAAAAGGGTCAACATGTCACTTGGGCAAACATGTCACCCGGGCCAACATATCACCCGAAAGAGACAGGGAGAGAGAGAAAAAAGAGAGATATAGAGAGACCGGGAGACAGAGACAAGGAGACAGAGACAGAGGCAGAGAGACAAAGAGACGGAGAGACACACAGAGAGACACAGCGAGAAAGACAGACAGACAGATACAGACACAAACAGAGAGGCAGAAATACAGGCAGAGGCAGAGACAGGCATATAGAGACACAGAGAGAGAGACACACACAAACACAGACATACACAGACAGAGACACAGACAGGTATAGAGGGGAAAGAGAAAGAGAGAGGCGGATATACAGAGAATGACAGACCGATAGACAGACAGAAAACAGACAGAGAGAGACACATAGAGACAAGACAGAGAGGCAGAGAGAGATAGAGCGATAGCGCGATAGAGACAGAGAGACAGAGAGAAACAGATATACAGGCATACAGATAGATAGAGAGAGCCACAGACAAAGAGAAAAACAGAGACACACACAGGCAGGGAGAGAGAGATACAGACAGATACAGACAGACAAAGAGAGATACAGAGAGATACAGACAGACAGAGAGACAGAGCCAGAGAAAGAGAAAGACCGAGAGAGACATATATACACACAGAGACACACACAAAGAGACATACAGACACAGAGAGGAGAGAGATACAGAGACACGCACATAGATATGGACAGAGAGACAGATAGAGAGACAGACATACACACAAACAATCAGACACAAAGTGAGACACACAAAGACAGGGATAGGCAGACACAAACAGAGATACAGAGACACGGACACACAGAGATACACAGACAGTCAGTCAGACACAGACAAACAGACAGACATAGAGAGACACACAGAGAGACACACAGCAAAACAGATAGAGAGACAGAGAGAGAGAGAGACAGAGACAGAGACATAAGAGGAGAGACACACAGACAGACACACAGAGACATAAGAAGAGAGACAGATACAGCGACAGATAGAGGCACAGACCGACAGATACATACAGACAGATAGAGGCACAGACCGACAGATACATACAGACAGATAGAGGCATGGACCGACAGATACATACAGACAGATAGAGGCACAGACCGACAGATACATACAGACAGACAGAGGCATGGACCGACAGATACATACAGACAGATAGAGGTACAGACCGACAGATACATACAGACAGATAGAGGCATGGACCGACAGATACATACAGACAGATAGAGGCACAGACCGACAGATACATACAGACAGACATAGATTCGTACGATATTTAAAAAACTATTACTCCCGAAGAGAACGGCACTTCCTTGTACGATTTTCCTAAATTCCACCTGTTAAAGTAAACCCTACAACAACTATCACACGCTGTGCGTTTTGCCTACGTTTAACAACAGTAATATAATAGCCCTTATCAGTAATTCAACTCTTGCATGCTAAGTAATTTTGTCGTCTGCTCAATTGTTGTCTGCAACATGTTTCCAAACGTTTGTTTTATTTCTGATTTATTTGGCAGAAGTTGAACCTGAGTGACAACCATTTTGATTTCCGATCAGGTCCCATGTTTTGCATTAGTCATAAACGGTGAGAGAATGTGCCGCTAGCATGCAAAGAATTGAAATATTATGTCTACCCGAAATGTTAATTTAACTCTTTGCTTCCAATGGCGAATCGGTGATAAAACTTGCTACCAGTTTGGATCCAGATGTGATACCGAGTTACATGAGTTTCTTCAGGATCAAAACTATTGGCTAGTTTGATAAAGTTTTTGAAATGAAAAAAGCGAAAAAAAAAATTAAAAAATGAAACATATTTTGCAGGAGCAAATATGTAGCAACGAAAGAATTAGCCTTTTAACATACATACAAAGACAGGCTTCGTAGTTTTCGTGCCGGTGTGTGCTCAACCGTCATCTATACAAATAAGCCTACTACATGTTCTATAGCCAAGCTGTAATCAGTGTCTAGACCAATATGCAATCAGGATGTCGAACAGTTTGGATCAGCCGACAGAAGGTTAAAGGCTAACTGTACAGCCGGGTACCTTATTTGTGCTAACTAGGATTTGAGCCAACTAGGAAGTACTCAGTGTCAAACGCCACAAACCCTATTGAACCAGCGTCGTCTTTAGAGTACGGTGTGTAGAACAGCCACAAACCCTATTGAACCAGCGTCGTCTTTAGAGTACGGTGTGTAGAACAGCCACAAACCCTATTGAACCAGCGTCGTCTTTAGAGTACGGTGTGTAGAACAGCCACAAACCCTATTGAACCAGCGTCGTCTTTAGAGTACGGTGTGCAGAGCAGCCACAAACCCTATTGAACCAGCGTCGTCTTTAGAGTACGGTGTGTAGAACAGCCACAAACCCTATTGAACCAGCGTCGTCTTTAGAGTACGGTGTGTAGAACAGCCACAAACCCTATTGAACCAGCGTCGTCTTTAGAGTACGGTGTGTAGAACAGCCACAAACCCTATTGAACCAGCGTCGTCTTTAGAGTACGGTGTGTAGAACAGCATACAGTCACTACTCCTTCACCCAACCCCCGCACATCCTCTCTTATGAAATAAAGAAAAACGAGAGAAAAGGTAAAACACTCTCACAAAAATACACAAAACAAAACGAAAACAAAAGTCGCCCTCCTAACAAGTAAATATATAGAGAATCGTATTCTTTTTTTAGCGAGTGTCATATATTCATTACAGTAATCTAGTTACAATCTGTAATGAACACGAAAGTAAGATTCTTTTTATCACATAGAAAGTGAAACAGGCTATAGCTGAGGAATGTTTCGTAAATTCGTCTTATTCCAGTTTCCCACAATCCATTGCGCATTGCGTGACTTCCGGTTTCGTTTCGATTACAATCGCTCACAACACAAATACCAAGATATGACGAGATTTGACCAGCGAAACATCATAGAAAGAGCAGAGTAATACGACAGACAACGCCCATGACGAATCGGTCATGTAGCTAGAGATACGAATGGCAAACGATTGAATGTGTCATGCATTGGTTCCGCGCATTCTCGTACAGATTCATTATCAGCACGATTCGAACTGCTAATTTGATCAAAATAAACTGGTACATTTCCGCGGTTTATGACACTCTGTTTGGCAATCCCACACCGTAGGTTATGTGATAAAAAGGCGTCATGTGTATCTCAGTAAGGTAATGTGTCTCTAATACGATCAAAGAAACATTGTTGTTTCTCCGTTATGCTCTTGTGGTGGTATCGAAACTACTAATCACTCTTGTCTGATATGCCCACTTAACCACGTCCAGCGTGCCCATTTAATACATACAATTAGCAATTTACGGCCTATTACAGTGAAACTGCTTCTTTATGGTGACCCATCACTTGATACACATAATAACACTATTATATTCCAAGCGGTGCAGAAGTTCATTTTAGAAACTCAACGATTCAGTTAAGTTCTATTATTTGACTTGTGTTAAGTATGTGACAATTATCATATTCACTCCTGTGTCTCGTCGGCCCTCGGCCTCCATCATGTTGACCACCATTATTTCCATTTTCTTTTTTTCCGGCTATTTCAATGATATTAGTCATGAATGATGTTCTACGTTTATTGGTTTCTTCAAACGTACATGTAAATTTAACAGACTCATCATTCAATGCATAGCATTCCCTTCTGCAGTCTACCAAGAAACTGTTATGTTGTAGATATATTCATGTACCATTTTCTTATGTTTTTCTCCTAGTTAGTTGAGTTGTACTCAACATAGTGGTGTTACAAAATGTATGATATGTTAATGTCCACCAGTGTAGTTATAATGCGTCAAGGACAGCATCCTAATAAGCATGTTGCTTCCGATCTAATCCTTAATATATATCTAGTGATATGTGCATTTATGTTCATTTATGAAATAAAATATGTTTAAAGTAATTCGATCACCCAAAATAAGTCTAATTCTAGATTTTTACCCCTGCAGTCCATGAATATTCAGGTAAGAAATAGTGCCATCATGAATATTAATTAACTGATTTTTTATAATATCACTATGAACAATATAATTATGTTCATGACAGAAACTGTAAAATAAGATCTTTATTATAGCATAAGCTAACATAAGCTGATCTGACGGCTCTTCATGTCTACTCTGCTTGCAAAGGCGTAAAAAGACGGCGCATTTATGGTGAAAAGGATGATTAAACAGGTGTTAGCTTAATGCATGACAAATCACTAAGTTTGCCCTCCATTAAGCAATCACCCGCTTTTGCAGACGCTTATGTAAATAAACTATGTGATTATACTCTACAGGAGCCGTCTTGTTAAGTACGATTTGTTTCTTTATCCTTACGAAAACACGATTTGGAACCGGATGCGGACGCCGAGTGGGTCTTGATTGTCATTTGGTCTCTGATCTGTATCCAAACTGTTTTTAAGTGTCATTCATGCCACACTTTATAAGGTAATGGTAAAAAATTCAATAACACTTGCCCAACTCACGTTTACATATTTCTGTACTTGTACAGAGGATAATCAATCTATTTTCGTTGATATTAGAAATATGTCTTAAGAATGGGTAGTTATCCGGTAATAAACGAGTTCGAAAAACTCGTTCTTTTAACCGGGTAACAATTCATCCAAGCGGCATATTGTAAGTACCAACCTAAAGAGGCTGAATGTTCTTAATCATAGAAAGCAGGCGCTAATGTTTGAATGAGAATGAGTTCTATTTTAATCATGTTGCAGCAAATACAATTTCGTCGGCTAAGATTGACGTCTGTTTCCAGTTTCGAAGATGAGAATATCTTAGTTTCTTCTAAAAAACATTAACATACTGTCAAACATGTTGGATCCTCGTGAGATGTCGAGAGCCAGTGGTCCAAACATTACTGTATCCAAAAACTATTATAGTGTCACCTGTTCGCCTCGGTCCCTTAACTCTGGACAGAGTCGTAGGGGCACCGCAGGATTGACTTACGCATCAGTCTCTTCCACTTTTGCCTGTTATGTTCCAGCGTTTACGTCTCTGCAAATGTTTTGCCAGTCCGTTCCCCGATGTTGTCGACCCACTTCTTCTTTTGTCGTCCTCTACGTCTCCTTCCCTCGACTGTACCTTGAAGGATGATCTTTGAGAGTCCATTTGATCTCGTGACGTGGTCATACTATTGTAGTTGGCGGCTTTTAACTGTTGCTAGGTCTTCGTAATCTTTTACGTATAGTTTGATTTTGTCTCTTACGCTTTCAATTGTGATATGGTCTAGATATGGGACGCTCAAGATGATACGATAGCATCTCATTTCTGTGGTCAGAATGTTTCACTGTAATTCAGCCGTGAGTGTTCATTTTTCGGAAGCATATAAAAAAATTGAGAGTACAAGGGTGCGCATTAGTCGAATGTTATACTTTATTGAGATGTTTGTGTCTCTCAAGATCAGTTTGAGTTTCCATGATTCCATGCCAAACTTAGTGGAGGCTGAATTGTTGAATAGGGTAAGGGATAACGAACAGCATTGGTGTACTCCTACAGATGTGTGAAACCATTCGCCTGCAAATCTTGGCACTAAGACAGCGTTCATTGCGTTGTTATATGATTGTTGAGTTGAAGTTATAAGTTTCTTGCTGATATTGAACTTCTTTATTGATGCCTACAAAGCGTCATACCAGACTCTATCGAATGCCTTCTTAACCCTTTACTCCATAAATACGCATTTCTACGTCTTTGCAAACAGAGTATAAGGAGCCGTCTGATCAGGGTTTGCTCTGTTTGCTTATGATATAATATAGATATGATTCTACACTTTCTGCCAATGCCAAAATTGCCTGTGTCCATAATATATTTTAACAAATTTATTTAATTAATATTCATGACGTTATTGTTTCTTCATGAATATTCATGGAGAAAAGGGTTAAAGTAAAAAAAGACATGGTATAGATCCCTTTTGGTGCTGTTAAAACGACGTAAACCCGATAAAACCAAACCAAACCAAATTCGTTGGTGCTGGAGATGTTTTTCACAGAGTATAAGCAGATTGAACATTTGCTCTACAATGCTAATTCCATGCCGAAAGTCAGCTTGTTCTTCTGCTATGGTGTTCTCTACCTGTTACCTACTTTACCGGCGTGACTGATAAGACAGATAGTATGATGGTATTGTAATGTATTCGTCTATAACGTGACTGATAAGACAAATAGTACGGTAGTATTGTAATGTATTCGTCTATAACTTGACTGATAAGACAGATAGTACGGTAGTATTGTAATGTATTCGTCTATAACGTGACTGATGAGACAAATAGTACGGTAGTATTGTAATGTATTCGTCTATAACGTGACTGATGAGACAGATAGTACGGTAGTATTGCAATGTATTCGTCTATAATGACAAAACTGTGTGACTGCAGTTTTCACTAATTTTCATTTTTATCAATTTGTTTTAACCCTTTACTCCATGAATATTCATGACAGAAATAATAATATAATCAATATATATTAACTGAAATTTTGTAATGGCTTATGAACAAAGAAACAATTGGTCATGGCAGAAATTGAAGAATAAGATTTCAACAAACAGAACAGTCCCTGATCAGATGGTCCCTACAGGAGCCGTCTGATCAGGGTCTACTATGTTTACAAAGACGTGTAACGGCTTAAAGAGTTACAAATGTGACTGAGTGTCAAATAATTTATACCTCGATGACATGCCGGTTTGTTCTTTGCGTCTCTTATGGGTTAAAACTATTTAAAATGCTATTACATTTACTAATTCGCCAATAGAATGCAGTTACAACCGTTTGTCATAATGACATCTCACGTGATCTACTGCGGTTAAGGACGAAAGTTATTCGAAAATACCCTGCTTTGCGTTTGCATGCATAAACCCATTACCTCATAAGCTATATTTAGACTCATTACCTCATAGGTTATTTTAAGACCCAACCTCTTTGAATAAATCTACTGAAAAGGAGCATTTACTAAAGAAAAGGAACAGTTTAAAATTGTGTAGTTTTGAAACCATTGTGATAAATAAAGCATTTGCTCCTAAGGAGCAAATGCTGTATTTGTCACAATGGTTAAAAAATGTGACTTTCACAGGGGCGTTAAAAGGCGTCAATATTATGATGGAATGGGTTAAGCAACCAGGTGTTTTTACACATCACATTGTTTATTAATACTGTGAAACTGTGAAGCTATTCTACTATGAATGTAGAGTAAAGCTCTTCTAGCGACCACGAAAAGGAGGTCTAATAATGGGACATAGAGGCATGTGGTAGCTTAATGGATGTCTAATAATGGGACATAGAGGCGTGTGGTAGCTTAATGGATATCTAATAATGGGACATAGAGGCGTGTGGTAGCTTAATGGATATCTAAAAATGGGACATAGAGGCGTGTGGTAGCTTAATGGATGTCTAATGATGGGACACAGAGGCGTGTGGTAGCTTAATGGATATCTGATAATGGGACATAGAGGCGTGTGGTAGCTTAATGGATATCTAATAATGGGACATAGAGGCGTGTGGTAGCTTAATGGATATCTAATAATGGGACACAGAGGCGTGTGGTAGCTTAATGGATATCTAATAATGGGACATAGAGGCGTGTGGTAGCTTAATTGATGTCTAATAATGGGACACAGAGGCGTGTGGTAGCTTATGGATGTCTAATAATGGGACACAGAGGCGTGTGGTAGCTTAATGGATGTCTAATAATGGGACACAGAGGCGTGTGGTAGCTTAATTGATGTCTAATAATGGGGCATAGAGGCATGTAGTAGCTTAATGCAGGACGGAAGTTATACAGATAGTTCCTAAAGGAGCTTTCTGTATAACTTTCGCCCTGCATTAAGCAACCACGTGCTTTTAAAGACACAAATGTATATTCATTAAGTGGTCGCTTAAGAGAAGATCTATTGTATACATAGTTGAGTTTAGATTAAGCGCTTCGTTGGTTGTACACATGTACACCTGTATGATTTGCATGTTTACCTAACCGCCGTATGTAATCATCACTAAAAGATATTATCAAAGGCCCCTGTCACACATTCATAGTCGGAGCTACGAGAGACCACGAAGATGCAACATTACAATTTACACATTACAACTTGCAGATTACGAATTATCGTTGTAATTCTTTGTATCTCTTGGAAAATCTTGGCCAATGCAACAGCTAATGGCAACTTGCAAATTATATCTTGGACAGTCTGTGCTGATTAAATGCAACAATTCATGGCAATTTGCAGATTTCATCGTAGTTATGTTGTCTGGAACACTCTTGGACTAATGCATGCAGCAACTTATGTACTATCGTGGGTCTTCAAAATAGTTTGTAGCATATTCAAAACATAATAATAGCATTAATCACTCAAGGCTTCCCAAGGACAATAATGGAATCACGCATGGTACATCATAGATACTTGAGTATTCTATTCGATAGTCGTGTTATCACGCACATCCATCATAGATACTTGAGTATTCTCTTGGATAGTCGTGTTATCACGCACGGTCCATCATAGATACTTGAGTATTCTCTTCGATAGTCGTGTTATCACGCACGGTCCATCATAGATACTTGAGTATTCTCTTGGATAGTCGTGTTATCACGCACAGACATTGTAGATACTTGAATCTTCATTTGTATAATCGTGTTATAACGCACGGTACATTGTAGACTTGAATCTTCTCTTAGATAATCGTGTTATCACGCACAGACATTGTAGATACTTGAGTCTTCATTTGTATAATCGTGTTATCACGCACGGTACATTGTAGATACTTGAGTCTTCATTTGTATAATCGTGTTATCACGCACGGTACATTGTAGATACTTAAGTCGTCTCGTCGATAATCGTGGTATCACGCATGGTACATTGTATGTAAATACTTGAGTCTTCTCTTACTTACAGGCCCGCAATTTGACCTCTTCTTGATGACGGCTTAAAACAGCTTCTACTATACACTCGTGATGTCTCCTGACTCGTGACGCGTACCTATATTTTCACAGATATGCCTTGATTGTATCGTATGACTGCTGTACCAAGTTCGTCTCAATATCAAGATACGTCAAACTTAAGGAAGAACCATTAAAATTTAACGAGTGTACCCATGATCTATGTTGTAACCATTTAGTTACGACATAAACTATTATCATACTTGTTTAGGCATAGTCGAGTATCATATTTAAGTCATGCATTATTGTGAAAACACCGTAGAGAGCGCATTTCGAAAAATAATACGAAGTCTAATAAAAGTGATAGTTAAAGAGGACTGTTACATGTAAGACTATAAATAAGTAGCAGCCATCTTTAACCATGGCCATTCCATTTTGTTATTGTTCTTATACTTATGAAAAACTAGGTGTAACAGGGTCTTCACTCTGACATGTATACTTGAATTATACACCTTTAAAGTGGAGTTTGTCTGCCCGCTTTGTCCCTGCTATGCTTTTATTGGGTAGGATGAACAACAAATCTAGGTAGAGACGTTCAATTTAATCAGGAATGGAATGTAACCATGGGTAGAAAAAAACCAGGTCACAACAGCACCGTAAGCCCTTTGAAATGGATAACTGAACAAAAACGAAAACTTTTAAGCTTTTCCTATGGAGGACGATCAACGCCAAAATTGCATCATGCTTTGTGGCATTTCAGTTTGCTTCATTGTAATTGCATCATGCATTGTGGCATTTCAGTTTGCTTGATGATAAATGCATCCTGCATTGTGGTGTTGAACAGTTTGCTAAACGATTACTGCATGTCAATATGGGAGTCCTTCTTTCATTGAAGTTTCTTCAATGACACATGACCCAATGCGGTAAGCCCATAGCAACAAGCATAAAGCCGAACGACGAACGCCGAAGGCATAATGCACTTCAGCCGAACTCGCCATATAGGTGGCGCTGCATGTAAAACCAGATAATCAAACTACTGAAAGTACAGAGGATGGATTCAACGTAGATCGAATTAAATGTTTGGTTTGGTTTTTAAATGTTGTTTTGAGCGAAAAAAAGAACATTATTCGGACGTGTGTGTATGGGGGGGGGGGGGGGGGGGGTAGATCTAATTATTTAAAAAAGATGTTGCCTTTGGTGCAATTTTATTTGTTGCTTTTTTATGTCCGTCTGATCAGGGTCTGTCTTGTTTGCTGATGGTCTGTCAAAGATATCATTCTGCATAGTTTGCCCTGATAAAATTCACGTGTCCATATGCTATTTCATTGTCATTATTTTTCACATGAATATTCATTGAGTAAAGGGTCAACTGTGTAGTACCCTGATCGCCGATGTGTGATAGACCACGCGTGGATCATGTACGGACCGTCTGATCAGGATCTGCTCTGATTGCTAATGGAATTTCATTCATCTGTTTATTTAGAATTTCTGAATGACTTCAATGTTCCACCTTCCATATTTTCATTTTAATTTTTGGTCCATAAATATTCTGTATAGGTATTGGAATCGGGACTAAATATAGAACAGGGAAAGGGCTAAGATTACATGTATAAATATAAACATGTCTAATATATCATAAAATAGCATATTTTTATTAGAATTATATTGGGTTTGAGAAATACATTACATTACATTATTTTCATTTTGTGTACAATATACTTATAATATGTTTACTAACCCTTTCTCTAATGTTAACATCTTTTCACACATTTGCAAACACAGCAGACCCAGATCAGATGGCTCCTATAGCAGCTGTCTGATCAGGGTCCGCTCCGTTCGTCAATAGAATTTGAAAGATGTTTCTTTACTTTCTAAAATGGCTACACTGTCCCACCTTCCATATTTCATTATAACTATTTTGTCCATGAATATTCAGTAGGTATTTAAATTTTGAATAAACATAGAACAGGGGAAGGGTTGAAAATAAATTAAGATATGAATAATAATGACTCATGAAGGTGTAATGAAAATATCTGAAATTTTGAACATTGAATACTTTATTTAACGAGGGTAGCTAAATTAGTCATAATGACTAATCTACCTTGAGGCCCTCAAAACAAGCATTTCATACAAAATACAAAACAGTAAAACACAGATCTATATACACAAGAAATAAATGTTCAGAAGTTCAGTAATGTTGCGTCTGGATAATTAATAAATGTTGTCTGCTTCAATTTGTAGATTTATTCTTTATGGACACGCATTTGGATCCTGATAAAACTCCGAGTAAAATGGCGTCTAATCTGGATCCAATCTGTTATCATAGATTTGATTTGCCACTAGCATCCAAATAGTTAATATAAAGCTATAATATATAAAGTATTGCACATAAAAAAATGAAATGCATAAATGACATCTGACCCCGATTCAGGTGGATGAATGCACGCGCTATTAAAATCACATATTTGTGACGTCATTTACTCACGCTGTAATTATTATGAATACGAGAAAATATTTTTGCTCAATACTAGTTAATCTAAAATGATCTCTGCTTCAAATTTTTAAAAATGCAAATAGAGAGTAAACTAATTGAACCTGATGAGACTTTGAGTTATTAACGATATAGATTAATATATTCTTTCTGAAATTCAACCAATTTGCCCAGGGAGAGGGTATACATACTTTTGTGCATGCCCTTATTTAGATTTTGTTAGACATTGTTATATGTTTAAATTTTATTTACATTTTCTTAAATTTTCTTCACTTGAGGTCCTCTACAAAAGTTACATAAATTATGCCCCTTGTGTCAAAATTGGTTCACCCCAGGACCGGCTAGTTTTCTATAGAAACACATAGTGAAAAATTTGAAAATCTTATCCTCTGATTGTCTGGTGAGCGATGTCAGGGCCTTTCAGACCCTCTTGTTATTATTATTCTTCTCCCAGCAGTAAATACCCCCCCCCCCCCCCCCACACACACACACACGCTCTCTCTAATGTAATGGATCAGTAACCCTTCTATTTTTTGTGTGTTTTTTGAAATCCTTCTATTTCTATGTCTTCATAGCGTTTTCCTTCTTTACCTATGTATTCGGCGAATCACTTCAGCATTTTAGTCCGAGCTGACTAGAGTACGACAAAGACCGGGGCGAAGATGGAACAACGAACCACGCATCAAGCATCAAGCATCAAGCACCAAGCACCAAGCGCTAAGCAAATAGCACAAAGAATATGCTCCAAAGAAGTTTAAACAATGAAACACATTATTTGACGTTATTATAATCAATAAACAAGTTTACAGAAGGTCAAATGTCGGATCGAGGAAGAAACTTCAAAGAAAGAAGAAAGCACATCGTGACATGCAATAATCATTTAGCATAATGCATTTAACATGAAGCAAACTGAAATGCCACAAAGCATGATGCAATTTTGGCGTTGATCGTCCTCCATATTTTCCCTCATAGGTTATTATAGATCCAACCTCTTTGAATAAATCTGCTGAAAAGGAGCATTTACCAGAAAAAAGGAGAAATTTTAGAGATGTGTAATTTTGAAACCCATGTGATAGATAGAACAATAACGCAGGACTATGGAGCATATACTCTCTTTATCACAACGGTTTCAAACAAGTGACTTTAACAAAGGCGTCAAAAGGCACATATATGAGGGATGTGCTAATCAAAACTAAGATGACAATATTCATGAACGACACAAATAGATTGTAAAACTAATGATCATAGCAAGAACACCATTGGGTATGCTGACAATCATGGGTAGACATTGGATATCAGAACAAGGACGACAACTCTGGTTTAAAACTGAGATCAAGGAACTACAGCCCTGAATAGAGAAACAGATATCATAGCAGGGATGATAACTATGGGTATAAAATGGAGGTCAAAACTGGAAGGACAGTTTTGGTTCAGATTAGCGACTAAATCAGATGCTACAACTCCGTATAGACAGAAAAGGAACGGGATGAGTACTTTTGACCATGGTAGAAAAGACAACGCTAGTCTCAGACCATGGTAATCTTATTAGGAACGACAACTCTGGAGAGAACATAGAGACCGTGGCAGAGTGCACCTTAGTACAGTACGTTAAGAGAATAATAGAATCAAGCATGGGTTTTGTTAAAGACGGGGGTGTCTATACCCGAGGTTGGTCTGTTCCAGTCGGAAACGAGCTTTAGCGAGTTTCCGATAGGAACAGACCAACCGAGGGTATAGAACCCCCCGGCTTTAACAAATCCCATGCTTGATTATTTTTCTCGCTGAAATACGCCCTAAAACCAAGAAAATTAACGAATTTGTGAAGTACTACTTTACATTGCGTAATACGACTTCCATATCTAATAGCAACAGACCGCAGCATAACTTTAGGCGTGACACCAAATTCTTGCATAAAACGTGCTGTTGTAGTCCCGCTAGACCATGTATTAACAAGGCGATTCTCGTGCTCACGCGCTGTTGTTGACCGGTTTTAATTATACCTATTGCGGGCCTAAGGTAAACAATGGACGCGAATGCTACAGCGTTTTGACCTAAGCTAGGTGAACGCCGGGGTGTGAGTATTTCCAGGAGCACCGACAATGAACTGTTTTTAGTGATAGACATATTGAATGAAATTCCGTGTAAACGGTATTTGATACAATCATGCATTGACGTCGAAAAGAAAACAGTGGCACAGAAACAGCATAAATCGCCGAAGTGTCAAAGAAGTGTATAGTTTTGCTGCCGTTGTTTTGCCTGTATTTTGAAGAATTAAATTGATGCAGGAGAGCAGAAAATTGGTTTTATGCAAGAATAGCGTTAATACACGTTTGTTTTCGGGCAATAACATCTGCAGTGTCCCGAGGGAATGTTGTTGCCCTCGCCCTTCGGGCTCGGGCCAACAACAGTCCCTCGGGACACTGCAGATGTTATTGCCCGAAAAAACGTGTATTTACCCTCTAATGACGTCATTTGTTATGACAACCACAAACGTTACGTTTTGGAGTAAATATAAATGACTGAGTGACTACAAAACAACGTCTTCGGTTAATTAAATAGGCTTTTAAAGTGTTTATATGATAAATAGAATTTCATATTCGTGCTAATTACTTATATTAATTTCAATTCATAAGGTTGTTGCCTATATAAATGTTGGTATAATTCTGTAAGAAGTCCTTCCCTTGTATTGATTTTACCCAATCGCGCGTATGAATACACTAGTCAAGGGGTGTTCCAGATAAGGATTTCTAGTACGGCTATTTTTAGTAACTCAGCTTATCTAGCACGACTGAGAAGCGAGAAAAGAAAAACAATACTATCTGTAAGTACAGACATCAAGAGAAAAAACATCATTGATTAAAAGAAAAGAAAACAACCTATTCGGTGAACCCTTTGAAATGATTTATCATTGTTCAGAGGTAGAGTACATTCGGCGTGGAATGACTGAAATTGGTAGAGAAATTTGACTGATACACAGAACAGGCTAAGGTCAGAGGGCTCCTCCTCGAATCTCTCGTTGAAATGGTTAATAACCCTTGCCCTATTCAATATTCATGTAAGAAATAATGACATCATGGATATTTGTAAACTGAATTTTTAAAAGCTAGACGTTTCAAGGATTTTGTTTGCTTTGCAAACTTGACTACAAACCGTATAGCTCAAAATCAAATACAAATCAAACACGACTGACAATCGAAACTGCTCTCTAATGCATGAGTAATCGTCGCCCTATTGTATTCATGATTGTTCAGTAGCCTTCATTTCAGTTCATTCTTTTCAAAATACATGTAAACTAAACTAAACCAGGAAGTTACATGAAGTTCATGATTATAAGTTGATGACTAATCGTCACGCGCTTGTGACGAATGTTTACGGGTATACAGTATAGCCTGTCTTAAACGACCATCAAAATTAGGTCTAACTATGGATCTATAAGATGGTAGCTTAATGCAGGTTAAAAGTAATGCAGAAAGCTCCTATAGGAGCTTTCTGCATTACTTTAGCCCTGCATTAAGCAACTGAATGATTTTAAGACTCCTATTTTCAATAAATTAATGTCTGCTTAAGACAGATTCTGGTGTACAGTACAAGCTCTCTAAAGCGACCAGTGCATGGAGTGCCACTGTAAGTCCTCTTTTTTAGTGATCGCGTTACAGTCTTGCTGCAATTTGTAGCTATATATAACTTGAATCTGTCAATTAGCCACAGAGAAAGCGTGCATAATCAACAATGTTCTCAACCACTGGTAGCCTTTAGCCTACCGAGAAATTTATGTTTACACAATATTACACATTGTCAAACTTCAAGTTTTAACCCTTTCGACGCCAAATTTCTAATTGTCGTCTGCAAACCGATTATGAGCAGGTTATGGAGTAAAGGCTGAAACCACGTGTTTATGAAACTAGTGATTTGGGTTAACATAAAACATGACGAGGAAGATGATGCAAAAGATAAGGAAAATGAAGACAGACACATTAGAAAAAAATGATGAACAAAATGGCTAGAGAGAAGATAGATAAATTATAGTTACAGAAAAAGAAAAAAAAGAAGAAATATGATGATGAACAGAAACAGAAAAGACCCATTAAGAATTAACCGGTGTCTGCTCTGTTTGCTTGTGATATAATATAGATATGATTCTGCATTTTCTGCAATGGCCCAAAACTCTTTTGTCCATGTGCTATTATAACCATTAATTTAATTGATATTGATGAGGTTATTACTTCTTACATAAATAGTTATGGAGTAAAGAGTTAACCCTTTACGCCACGAATATCAATGTGAGAAATTATGACATCATGAATACTAATTAGATTATTGTTTCTTTGGGTACATGAACACAGGGTAGTTTGGCTTAGACAGAATATGTAGAAATAGAATGGTATTATACCATAAGCAAACAGAGCAGGTTCTCATCAGACGGCTCCTATAGTTCCTGAGCCGTCTGAGTTAGTCTGCTTTGTTTGCGAAAGTGTCGAAAAGCGTATATATGGAGTAAAGGGTTAAAACCACACCCATGTAGACAGATGCCTTGCTGAACTCTTTACATGATTTACGCGTTTTTTCACGCCTTTACAAACTGAGTGGACGATCCGTCTAAACCGGACCTGCAGAATATGTAGAGTCATTTCTATAGCGGAATATGTAGAGTCATTTCTATAGCAGAATATGTAGAGTCATTTCTATACCATTTCAAAAGCACATAGAGCATACCCTGATCTGATCCAGACATGATTTGCTGGCTTTGACAGAAACTGTAGAAACCGTTCTATATAATATAAACAAACAGCTGACAGTGATCAGACGGCTCATATACTGTCTGATCTGGGTCTACCATGTCTATAAACAAACAGCTGACACTGATCAGACGGCCCATATACTGTCTGATCTGGGTCTACCATGTCTATAAACAACCAGCTGACAGTGATCAGACGGCCCATATACTGTCTGATCTGGGTCTTTTAACCGTTTACTTCATAAATACGCCTTTATATGCCTTTACAAACAGAGTAGACCCGGATCAGACGACTCATATAGGAGCTTTCTGATCAGGGTCTGCTCTGTTTGCTTATGATATAATATAAATGCAGTTTCTGCCATGGCCAAAAATGATTGTGTCCATGGGCTATTTAATTTATATTCATTACTTCATTATTTCATACATTAATATTCTTGGAGGAAAGGTTTAACTTAATCCAATCGAACGAAATTAAGCCTGGCACATATATGTGTGTACTATGTTCGTTTATATATAACTATACACAGTGAAACCCCGCTAATGCGACCACTTAATAAACAGCCACTGATGTCGTCTAAAGCAGGTGGTTGCTTAATGCAGGACGAAAGTTATGCAGAAAGCTCTCTGCATAACTTTCGTCCTGCATTTAACTACCACCTGCCTCTACCACCCAGACTTATGCCCTTTTTTGGTTGTCGCATTAGCGGGGTTTTACTGTATAATATTAAAAGAGTTTAGTATTCTAACATGAACTGGACCAGCAAGTAGGAACTGTTACGTAGACGTTGACCCTTATCAGACGATAGGTTGACCCTTATCATACGGTATGTTGACCCTTATCAATAGGTATGTTGACCTTTATCATACGGTATGTTGACCCTGATCAGACGATAGGTTGACCCTTATCATACGGTATGTTGACCCTTATCAATAGGTATGTTGACCTTTATCATACGGTATGTTGACCCTTATCAGACGATAGGTTGACCCTTATCATACGGTATGTTGACCCTTATCAATAGGTATGTTGACCTTTATCATACGGTATGTTGACCCTTATCAGACGATAGGTTGACCCTTATCATACGGTATGTTGACCCTTATCAATAGGTATGTTGACCTTTATCATACGGTATGTTGACCCTTATCAGACGATAGGTTGACCCTTATCATACGGTATGTTGACCCTTATCAATAGGTATGTTGACCTTTATCAGACAGTATGTTGACCTTTATCAGACAGTATGTTGACCTTTATCAGACAGTATGTTGACCTTAATCAAACTGTAGGTTGACCTTATCAGACGGTAGGCGAATCCTTATCATACGGTATGTTGACCCTTTCACACAGTAGATTGACCTTTTTCAAACGGTATGTTGACCTTCATTAGACGGTATGTTCGCCTTTATCCGACGGTATGTCAATGCTTATCATACAATTGGTTTACCTTTGATTGACCCTTATCCGACGGTATGTCGAGCCTTATCATACAGTAGGTTGGCCCTTGTCAGGCGATGCCTTTCGAGCACAGTGGCTGAGCAGCATCTTTCCTGTCTGTAACTTTAGCTCTGGATCATTTCCTGGGCTCAGTTAAATACATATTAACTTCTTTTGGTTGATTATAAAAGCATGTTACGAAAATGTGTTGTTTTCTGCCGAGTTTTTACCCAGATACATGTAACAAATCAGTGCAGTGACAAACGTAAACGTTTTTCTATTGTAACCGGATTGGTCTGTATACAGAGTTTTCATAGAAAGCTCTGCATTCAGCCGGATTTACCCAGTTTCTGTTTCTCTTAAATACTAGTAAGGAAGGAAAGTAGAATGAATACCAATTAACGTTTCCGACTTTTATTCTTATTTTAAACTCTTTATAGCTCTATAATGTCATTCAAAATACTGTTCTAGTTAACATACTCATGATATTGACATACTAGGACAGAGAGAGAGAGAGAGAGAGAGAGAGAGAGAGAGAGAGAGAGAGAGAGAGAGAGAGAGAGAGAGGGGGGTGATATTGAGACCTGTAGGAAAGATGGCCAGTTGGAGACAGAGAGAGGTAAACTGTACCTTGGTTCTCTACCAGACTGAGCACAGATAGGCTGAGAACAGCTCCTTATATACTTTCTCTCAGCAAAGTTGCACGAGAAAAGCATGCAACCATGCACTAGTCTCATCTAGCATCTAACAGGCATACACATTATCAGTTTACTCATACCTATAGAAATAATCATGTAATACAAATACACACAAGAGTATTGAACCATGTATATAAAGCTATGGCTAATTGTTTACTGTGTTACAAGTAAAATATCTAAAATGACACTGTGTATATTCTCATTTCTGCCACGCTATTAATTGTATAATGTTTAACGGAAATAGTCAGATTCTAAGACAAAACCTCGATACTGTCACGAGAAGTGAAATTATCACTAATGATAATATCAAGTACGAAATTAATCTAAATAAACAATCTATATACACAATTGATAGGTACAGTAGAACCACTCTAAAGCGACCATTGTTTTAATAAACACAGATGTCTTAAAAGACAGGTTCTTGTTTAATGCAGGACGAAAGTAATGCAGCAAGTTGTTGCTTTCAGTATGACTTTCGTCGACCAAGAATTGGACATTTTTTCAATGGTTGCATAAGAGAGGGGTTACTGTATATTATAAATTGTGTCAATGCTGGCTACAATGGATAACACAAAAAACTCGTACCTGGTACTTCTGCATGCTTAGTTCATACGCTGCAATGCCTGGCAAAAGTGGATTGACGAACTCTGCATATGAAATGGCAAATAGAGTGATGCATGGCACTTGTTAAACTTAGATCAGCCACGTGACAAGATCGAAGACCATCTAGCAATGACAATGGTGACCACAAATATATACAGGCAAACCTTCCTTTTAGCGTCATTGCAAATTAAATCAGTGTGGTCCCTTAACTGTTTCCCTCATATATGCACGCCATTTCACGACTTTGGTTAGAGCTGTCTGACCTCAGTCAGCTCTATTTGCTTATGGACAAAATACAGATACGATTCCTCAGTTCCGGTCACGGTGGAAAAATCTTGTTTTTTAAGAGTGTTGTAAATGATACTCGTACGGTCATTAGTTCTTACATTGATATTAAACAGGGAAGGGATTAAGTCATGATGTAGCTGAAAGCAAGGACAGATACATGCATATGCTTTTATTTCAATCCATTGTTAGACAGTGTTCTAGAAAATGGACAGGATTAAACAATGTAGACCTAGATCAGAAATAAACATATCAATGTCAGCACTGCTTGCTTGAGACATTATTGTTTTCAAAGGTAATATGGCCTAAAGAATGCTTTCAAAATACCCATTCAAATGAAAATAAGATTTACCAATATACATGTACTGCATATGCGGGTCCATCCAGAAAAAAGGATCTTAACTTTTACACCCACCTCAACGAATTCCATTTAAGAATTAAGAATATTAACATTTTACTCAATGAATATTCGTGTAAAATAATGACACGAATATTCATTGACCCAGGTTTTATAATGGCACTATGAGCAACACTATTTTTGTCATGCCAGAAACTTTATAATCAGTTCTATATTAGTCATAAGCAAACACAGTGAACCCAGATAGTAATCCCGCTGGTTCCATGAAGTCTGCGATGTCATAACAGTTTGAATCGAGATGAAAGACAGAGTAACTACGCTTCTAATCAGGATCCAAACTGTTTACTCTCTAGCTCTCTTTTTATTAAGAAATTGAACAAGCGCCAGACTACAATGTGGCCAGCAGACGACAGTGTACCCAGCAGACGGCAATGTGCCCAGCAGACGACAATGTGTCCAGCAGACGACAATGTGCCCAGCAGACGACAATGTGTCCAGCAGACGACACTGTACCCAGTAAACGGCAATGTGCCCGGCAGACGGCAATGTGCCCGGCAGACGACAATGTGCCCGGCAGACGACAATGTGTCCAGCAGACGACAATGTGTCCAGCAGACGACAGTGTACTCAGTAGACGGCAATGTGCCCGGCAGACGGCAATGTGCCCAGCAGACGACAATGTGCCCGGCAGACGACAGTGTGTCCAGTAGACGACAATGTGTCCAGTAGATGGCAATGTGCCCAGCTGACGGCAATGTGCCCGGCAGACGACAATGTGTCCAGCAGACGACAATGTGTCCAGCAGACGACACTGTACCCAGTAGACGGCAATGTGCCCAGCAGACGACAATGTGCCCGGCAGACGACAATGTGTCCAGCAGACGACACTGTAGGCCTACCCAGTAGACGGCAATGTGCCCGGCAGATGACTATGTGTCCATGCAGCAGACGACAATGTGTCCAGCAGACGGCAATGTGCCCGGCAGACGACAATGTGTCCAGCAGACGACACTGCTGGCATGGAAATGGTTTATGGGATATACCATATCTCAGACTATTCACGTAAATCATGTTGTAGGCTATGTATTGTTTGCTCATAATGTTGTCTCCTGTAAAGTTTACGAGTTCCAAACTATTTGTTTTATATTAGCCGAGTGTCAGACATCTCGGGTCCTGATTGGTCGCCGAGACGATTCTGAAGAGTGATCATAACAGGGATTGGTGGAAAAATAAATTCTTGAAAAATGTATTAACTAATGCATCTTATCTGGACCTTTGTGGCACGTAGTGTGCAAATGCAAATCAGGTCTCTCTTCGCAAGATAAAGATTATGACAAAAAAGACTACAATAGAACATGTCTTAAGCGGACATGAAAAAGAGGTCTAATTAACCCAGTCCCTCATAGGCTATTTTTAGATACAACCTCTTTGAATAAATCTACCGAAAGGAGCATTAACTAGAGAAAAGGAATCTTTTAGAATTTTGCAATTTGAAACCATTGTGATGAATAGAGCATTTGCTCCTATAGGAGCAAATGCTCTATTTATCACAATGGTTTCACAACGTGACTTTTACAGAGTCATCAAAAGTCGTCAATGTGAGGGAATGGTTTAAGGGTATGTAATGGCATGTTGTAGCTGAGTAATAAAGAACGCTTCTATATAAAGTAGCTTTTTGAAATACGTTTGCCTTGTATAAAGCAACCGCCTGCTTTTAAGACTCCTGAACTCAATAATTGAATGTCCGCTTAAGACAGGTTCTATTGTATGCACAATGTAAATATTTACAAAGGTCTGTGGTATATTGTAGATACAGTTAAGTCTCACTTATACAACCACAAAGGTCATTAACACAGGAGTCTGTGACGGCAGGTTGTTGCTTAATGCAGGGCAAAAATAATACAGAAAATGCCTATGGGAGCATAACATATGTCCTGCCTTAAGCTACCATTTGTTTTAACAATCTAGAATTATACTTCTTTTGAGTGGTGGTATTGGCGAACATTTACTGACTAGCTTATAAATTAACTTCTTCCTTAATCGCGTCTGAAAACAGCTGGCTTTCGTTACAGTTTCTGACGGAAGATGGCACATCCGTTCCTTTCATATACTTGCATATAACACATTGACGGACAAATATAACAATAATGCATAACGAATTGCTGGCTGTGGATTCTAAGTTAAGTGTGTTGGTTGATCGGGTGTTTGTAATATTGTAAAACCTTATTCAGTATTGTAGTGGTGCAGATATGCGTCATACTGTCGGTCATTATTTATCAAATCGGGTTTCCGTGGCGACGAAGTATTCTAAATAATTATACATTAATCTTTTCTCTGTTGAATATTCCTGTACGAAATAAAGACAGACAGACAAACAGGTAGACAGACAGACAGACAGACAGACAGGCAGGCAGGCAGGCAGGCATGCAGACAGAAAGACAGGCAGGCGGACAGGCAGACAGACAGACATACAGACAAACGACAGACAAACACACAGACAGACGGGCACACATACGACAGACACACAGACAGACGCGCAAACAGACAGACACCCAGACACCAGACTGACAGACAAACAGAAAAAAACCCAGACAACAAACAGGCAGATTGACAGGCATAGACAAAATCAGTGGGAGACTGCGAAAGAGGATGGGTAAAGAACCTAAGAAAGTTGGTTTGTTGGTTAGAGTAATATATACGTGGCTTCTTTATAATATATACAATATTGCCTACTTATAGTGAAGATATAACGAAAAACGATGTAGGTTTACAAGAACAGGTGTGCGGTGATCGAGAGGTAACGCGCTTGACTTTCAATCCGGATGGCCGGGGTTCAAATCCCGGTCCCTCCCGGAAATTTCAGAGACGCTTTTCAGTGTCACCCACCCGCACCTCCTCTCCATCCGGGGTTAATATGGGTACATGAAGGTCACTAGCCGATACTGTGGGTGCATGCTTGCGCCATATGTTAGCAGTGCTCAATATTAAAGGCGAATGGCTCAATGACCAGAGGAGTAATTGTACAGTCGAATGAGCGGTCCTTCGGACTGGAAGTAGACTATAACTACATGTATGTACTTTAATTATTTTATAATCATGTTGTCATTATTTCTCACATGAATATTCAACATGTAAAATAAACATATTACATGTATATACTGTAATCTATGCCCAGTCACATTATCCTGACACCGCATCCACCAGACGTCACTGTCCTAATGGACTGGCGATAAATAATGTTTGCCTTCAAATATTGTCGTCTGCTTTAAGTTTCAGAGAAGGCGGGATTTTCAGTGGAAAACATAAGTGGAGTGTCAAACAGTTTATGAAATCCTGATATGACAACGAGTTACTGTTTACAGAAGTAATTACAGATTCGTCTAGTATTGCACCAAGCAATGTTAGTCGCTGTCCAGCGACCGAGATGGCGAACCACTATACATTGTATATAGAATGTAACACTATCCCTCATACATACGCCTTTTCACACATTGCAAACAGGGTAGACAAAGATCTGACGGCTCCTGCAGGAGCCGTCTGATCAGGATCTGCTGTTTGCTTTTTATACATGTATGATATAGATCTGAATCTACAGTTTTTGTAAGAAAAAAAACTTCCCTTGAAAAATTTACATTATGAAAATTCAGCTAACAAATAGTCATAATGTCATTATTTCGTTTATAAATATAGAACAGGGAAATGATTAAATATCATGCTTGAGAAGGAACTCAGACTCAAGCAGAAAGTTTTATAACGTCCGGACATGCACTCAGCATAGCACTCAAACGTGCATCTGAATAATGTATATACACTTCAACCAGAAGTCCAGACAAGATGCGTAAACAGTTGAATAATAGAGTAACTCGTTTACTTCTCCGCCAAACCCTATGTTGTAACCACTCTTTAGAATCGTCTTTTCGAGAACATAGGGTTTGGTGGAGAAAAGACGAATGCAGTATTTGGGAAGACAATTTAATCTATAGCTCTGCTATGGAACCATCTGAATTCTTACTTTCAAGAGTACAATGATCCACGAGTTTTTAACCCTTTCCTTCATATGATTGCTTTTTCATGCATATGCAAACAGAGTAGACCCAGATCAGTCTGATCTGGGTCTGCTCTGTTTGCTATTAGAAATTGATAGATCTGTTTCTTTAGATTTTGAAATGGCTACAATGTTCCAAACTCCGTATTTAATTATAACTATTTTGACCATGACTATTGAGTAGGTATTGAAATGAGGAATAAATGTAGAACAGGGAAATGGTTAACGGTGGCGTAACTTCGCTATGAAAAGCCCACATTTGCTATAAGATCCTGATACAAATAGTGTAATTTATCGTCAGAAAACTCATCCCTACTGGGTCTACACTGTTTGCAAACACAAGCATAATCATTTCCCACATTTGATGTGTTATAATCAAACATGGGCATATACCTGACAAGACTTAACACGATTTCGTTATCAACCCAATAAATCGTTAATATCTTTTACTTGCTATTTGCGAACGGGCTGGTAGCTCCGAACTGTTTGGATCCAGATGAGACGCCGAGTTACTCGGCGCTTCATCAGAATCCAAACTATTTGACACATGGCCAACGCTTTAACGAACCGGAATTAAGGAATCTTAAATTAGATCAGAGTCGGGGCAGACCTTAACACCCCCCCCCCCCCGGTCGCATGTCGTTAATCCTTCCCCTGTGACCTTAACCCCCCCCCCCCCCCCCCCCCGGTCGCATGTCGTTAATCCTTCCCCTGTTCTATATGTATAGGTACTTATATTGCAATTTCCAATACCTGCTGTATATTCAAGGACAGAATAGTTATAATGAAATATGTAAGAACAGTATATAATAGAACAGTAGAACAGTGTAGCGATTTTAAAAACTGATGAAACAGATATATCAAATTCCATTATCAAACAGAGCAGACCCTGATCAGACGGCTCCTAGAGGAGCCGTCTGATCTGGGTCTACTCTGTTTGCAAATGGGTGAACATGCGTTTTTTATGAGGGAAAAGAGTTAAGCAGCTGTTGGAGCCAAACAGAAAACACGTTTCATATAATTTATATTTACAGTGGACACCACTCAAAAAACGAAACGTTCATTTAACATGAGCCATGTGTACTGTTGGCTTATGAAGGCTAGATAATACCCAACACTTCGTTTGAATCCAACTCGTTTCGAGATTATCTTGCTCTGTTTAAAACTTTCCGAACCAGGAAGTTAAAAGAGAGATAGGGAATAAATATCACTTGCGATCCATGTACATTTCATGTTTAAACTAAACAACATTATAATTTCAACAAGAGTGCATTGGATATAATATAGTCAAGTAATTATTTTTTGTGGAGTTTTGTGATATTATTAGAGTGTACTCGGACCAGTTCAAATGCGAAGAGCAGTATGGACGAGCCAAAGTAAGTATACATGTTTAAACACTGCATAATCAGATATATAATTCCATTAGCAAACAGAGCAGACCATGATCAGACGGTTCTTATTGGAACAGTCTCATCAATGAGCTGTTAAGACACCATGCTAATGTTGTTATGGTTGCCGTCTTTGCGGGGGATATCGTCCCAAATCGAAAGTAGCTCGATATCACCATTTATAGTAAACATATGTGAACTAATTGGAGCCGTATGATCTGGATCTACCCTGTTTGTAAAGGCGTAATAATGTTTATATATGGAGTAAAACGATAAATCCTTTCACAGCCAAATAAATGTCTTCAGCTAAAATTATCACATGCTTCAGATTTCAATTTTATGGAACTTTCTTCAATTTCTAAATACTTGTGACGTTAACCGAGACAATAGACACATTTGATCCAGTAAGTCGGCATCTCATCAAAATCCATGCTGTTTGGCACCTGGTTCATGTTTTCTCAAAATCTTGTATCATGTCATGTGTTCATTAGTTTCTCAAATATTTGATCAAATCCAAAGTAGTCAAATTGCACCTTATCTAAATTTGAGCAGACATTATAGAGTTAAACAAAACATAAGAACAAATCCAAACAATTACTCGGCGTCTCATCTGGATCCAACCTGTTTTCAAAGGGAAATTTGGCCCATGGTTTCGTTTACTGCATCTTACTAAGGTGTCGTTATAAAGATGTATTGCGTTGTTGGCTTTAGTTCTGTCCCTGTATAGAATCTAACCTTTGGCACTCTACTGGCGACTCTGTGATAACCTTTGACCTTTAGCACTCTACTGTCGACTCTGTGATAACCTTTGACCTTTAACACTCTACTGGCGACTCTGTAAACCTTTGACCTTTAGCACTCTACTGGCGACTGTGATAACCTTTGACATTTAGCACTCTACTGGTGACTATGATAACCGTTGACCTTTAGCACTCTACTGGCGACACTGTGATAACCTTTGACCTTTAGCACTCAACTGGCGAATGTGATAACCTTTGACCTTGAGCACTCTACTGGCGACTCTGTGATAACCTTTGACATTAAGCACTCTACTGGCGAATGTGATAACCTTTGACCTTTAGCACTCTACTGGCGACTTCGATAACCTTTGACCTTTGGCACTCTACTGGCGACTGTGACAACCTTTGACCTTTAGCACTCTACTGACCACTCTGTGATAAACTTTGACCTTTAGCACTCTACTGACGACTCTGTGATAACATTTGACCTTCAGCACTCTACTGGCGTCTCTGTGATAACATTTGACCTTTAGCACTCTACTGGCGACTCTGTGATAATATTTGACCCTTGGCACTCTACTGGCGACTCTGTGATAACATTTGACCGTCAGCACTCTACTGGCGACTCTGTGATAACATTTGACCCTTGGCACTCTACTGGAAATTATGTGATAACCTTTGCAAACAGTTTGGATCCAGATGAGATGCCGAGTTACTCAGCGACTCATCAGGATCCAAACTGTTTGTCAATCTGATATTGGTTTCGAAAAAATATTGAAAAAAATATGTATCTTCAGAAAAATTGAAGTAGACGACAATATATGCAGATGACAAATGCTCAGAGTGCAGAAGGTTAAAAATGTGGCATAGTGTCAAGTAGATTGGCACTGTGTTAGCTGGATCAAAATTGTTTACAAGAGATTATTGTATAAATGTGTCCATTGTCTTAAATACTGCGTGGGTGGGTTACGCTTAACCCTTTCCTTCATATAAACGTATTTTTTCGCCTTTGCAAACAGAGTAGACCCAGATCAGACGGTTTTTGTAGGAGCCGTCTGATCAGGGTCTGCCCCGGTTGCTAATGGAATTTGAAATATCTGTTTCTTTACTGTCTCAAATGACTACAACGCTCTAGATATCTTACATATTTCGTTGTAACTATTTTTCAAATGAATATTCAGTAGGTACTGGAATTTGGAATGCATGTACACACAGAACAGGCAATTGGTTAATATAGAATTACGAAAATAAACCTTTGGGACTTGCATACAGTATACAAACAGATCAACCGTCGCATTTAAAACGCAGCGTTTGCCACAAAAGCCGGATCTGATGAGTGGAACTAGATGCAGAACCTGATCAAACGCCACGTTTTAATTAAACACTGAGTGATCTGGTTCTGTATTGTTTGCAAATCCTGAAATGCCCTACACCTTCATTAAAGGTCCTATACCACATTAAATACCCTACACCTGCATTAAAGGTCCTATACCACATTAAATACCCTACACCTGCATTAAAGGTCCTATACCACATTAAATACCCTACACCTGCATTAAAGGTCCTATACCACATTAAATACCCTACACCTGCATTAAAGGTCCTATACCACATTAAATACCCTACACCTGCATTAAAGGTCCTATACAACATTAAATACCCTACACCTGCATTAAAGGTCCTATACCACATTAAATATCCTACACCTGCATTAAAGGTCCTATACCACATTAAATATCCTACACCTGCATTAAAGGTCCTATACCACATTAAATATCCTACACCTGCATTAAAGGTCCTATACCACATTAAATATCCTACACCAGCATTAAAGGTCCTATACCACATTAAATATCCTACACCTGCATTAAAGGTCCTATACCACATTAAATACCCTACACCTGCATTAAAGGTCCTATACCACATTAAATATCCTACACCTGCATTAAAGGTCCTATACCACATTAAATACCCTACACCTGCATTAAAGGTCCTATACCACATTAAATACCCTACACCTGCATTAAAGGTCCTATACCACATTAAATACCCTACACCTGCATTAAAGGTCCTATACCACATTAAATATCCTACACCTGCATTAAAGGTCCTATACCACATTAAATACCCTACACCTGCATTAAAGGTCCTATACCACATTAAATATCCTACACTTGCTACATGTATAAAGGTCCTATACCACATTAAATATCCTACACCTGCATTAAAGGTCCTATACCACATTAAATATCCTACACCTGCATTAAAGGTCCTATACAACATTAAATATCCTACACCAGCATTAAAGGTCCTATACCACATTAAATATCCTACACCTGCATTAAAGGTCCTATACCACATTAAATACCCTACACCTGCATTAAAGGTCCTATACAACATTAAATACCCTACACCTGCATTAAAGGTCCTATACCACATTAAATATCCTACACCTGCATTAAAGGTCCTATGCCACATTAAATATCCTACACTTGCTACATGTATAAAGGTCCTATACCACATTAAATACCCTACACCTTCATTAAAGGTCCTATACCACATTAAATATCCTACACCTGCATTAAAGGTCCTATACCACATTAAATATCCTACACCTGCATTAAAGGTCCTATACCACATTAAATATCCTACACCTGCATTAAAGGTCCTATACAACATTAAATATCCTACACCTGCATTAAAGGTCCTATACCACATTAAATACCATACACCTGCATTAAAGGTCCAACACCTGCATTAAAGGTCATATACCACATTAAATACCCTACACCTGCATTAAAGGTCCTATACCACACTAAATAACCTACACCTGCATTAAAGGTCCTATACCACATTAAATACCCTACACCTGCATTAAAGGTCCTATACCACATTAAATATCCTACACCTGCATTAAAGGTCCTATACAACATTAAATACCCTACACCTGCATTAAAGGTCCTATACCACATTAAATACCCTACACCTGCATTAAAGGTCCTATACCACATTAAATACCCTACACTTGCTATAAAGGTCCTATACCACATTAAATACCCTACACCTGCATTAAAGGTCCTATACCACATTAAATACCCTACACCTGCATTAAAGGTCCTATACAACATTAAATACCCTACACCTGCATTAAAGGTCCTATACCACATTAAATATCCTACACCTGCATTAAAGGTCCTATACCACATTAAATATCCTACACCTGCATTAAAGGTCCTATACAACATTAAATACCCTACACCTGCATTAAAGGTCCTATACCACATTAAATATCCTACACCTGCATTAAAGGTCCTATACCACATTAAATATCCTACACCTGCATTAAAGGTCCTATACCACATTAAATACCCTACACCTGCATTAAAGGTCCAACACCTGCATTAAAGTTCCTACACTGCGATAAAGATCCAACACTTGTATTAAGAACCCTACACTTGTATTAAGGACCCTAACCCTGTATTAAAGATCATGTATTAAATATCATACACCTGTATTAAGGATCCTACATCTGCAATAAGGACCATACACCTGCATAAAAGTATCCTGTACCTGCATTAAAGATCCAATACCTGCATTAAAGCATCCTACACTTGCATTAAAGATAATACGCCTGCATTAAAATATCACACTTGTATTACCGATCCTACATCTGCAATAAGAACCCGACACCTGTAATGAAGATGATACACATGCATTAAAGATACAGATACTACACCTGTATCTAATATCACATACTAGGGCCGTACCCAGAAATATTTTGCTGGGGGAGGGTACGTGAGGGGTGTCCCCTCCCGGTAGCAGAAATTTTTTTGGTATGCCGCATTGAATGGTGCAATTTTCTGCTCTCTGAACCACTCTATCAAAATATATGTTTATGTTATAATATAGGAAATCGGCTCCTTTCACACATGGATTTCAGGGTATAGACTTAAAGCATGATGAATGATCACCAATGTTTCAATGTAGGGACTTCATAAAAATTATACTAACACAAAAGTTTTGATCAAGGCTAAAGGTTTTTGCCATTGAGAGAGAGAGACAGACAAACATGAGATTTATGACTAAAGCTTTTTGTCATTGACAGACAGGCAGACACACACATGATCATGATTAACCCTTTCCCTCATATTGACGACTTTTGACGACTCTGTAAAAGTCACTTTATGAAACCATTGTGATAAATAGAGCATTTGCTCCTATAGGAGCAAATGCTCTATTTATCACAATGGTTTCAAACAACAACATTCTAAAAGTTTCCTTTTCTCTAGTTAATGCTCCATTTCGGTAGATTTGTTCAAAGATGTATCTAAAAATAGCCTATGAGGTAATTGGTTAAAGTTTTTTTGCCATTGACAGACAGACATACATTTTATCATGATTAAAGTTTTTTTGCCATGGACAGACTCGGCATTATTCATCTCAGAATTAGCATCTGCATATGTCTTTATTCTAAATGTGAAAACAACCCTGATCAAAACTACAAACATCAAATGTTACAATGAAGAAAATATTCCAAAATAGGGAATTAATATAATACATAAATACTTGAACTGCTTTGATCTAATATACCGACCACTGGCCTTTTTCAAAGATTATCATGTCAAAATACACATCACCTTTTTGTTACATGCATTCAGCCATAAAATCAAAGAGAATAATCCTGATCAAGTTCAAGTATTTATGTATCAAATGTTAGTTTAACAAGAGGGTTATGGTGTCCTTTATTTGCTCACCTGATTATAACAGATTTATGTATACAATGAAAAAGATATTCCATTTTATCTTATTTTACAAAAACATTTTCAGGGCTTTTTTGGCCGATTTTATAGCCCTTATTCGGCTGTATCCCAGTGGCAAAATGCGTGTTTTTCACCCATTTGTTGTGGAAATTCCCAATCTCAAGTTACAAAACAAATCCATGAAAAAACGTTAACAAACCTCTATTTATTCAGTACGATCGGTCTGGGGACAAATTATTCTGATTCATACTTTTGTTATCATTCGGAATGTTCAGAGTTATTCTTTCATTACTATAGTTACTGATCAATGTAAGTAAAACGATTATCGGTCGAAGTGCATACTGCTTTTTGTAGCTATGCTATATAGTGTCTTGATATGTCACCCCGATCGTCTTAATTTTGCGACAATGTTTCCTCGCTTGAGTAATATGCGGTATTTGACTATTTGTGGACTTTTTTGACACGCCTGGTTCCTAAACAATTTATTTGCTAAACTCAAGTATAATGAAAACCGGAACCAATTTGTGATTACGTAATTTGGGTGTCCTCCGCGGTGTGTGTGTGTGTGTGTGTGTGTGTGTGGGGGGGGGGGGGGTCCCCCTGAATGGTCCATACCTAAATAGGCTAGGCGTGGATCACAGCATGACAGCATGCTAAAGGTTGTCTGTCTGTGTATAGAAGTAACCGAACTAACATATAATCTCCCTAGGTAGGAAAATATCGGTCACTAAACAATTGCCTTGGTAATATTTCAAAAGGGTAGATCTTGCTGTAACATAAAAGGGCCCATTAATAAAAATGGTATCTTGGCAGCCAGCTGGGTACCTGGGTACGGGCCTGCATACCTGAATTACCGATTATACACCTGTATTTAATATCACATACATGTACCTGAATTACAGATCCTACAATTGTATTAAGGATATAATACCTGTATTTAAGATCCTGTACTAAAGATCCTACATCTGTATTAAGGACCCTACAATTGCAATAAGGCTCATACACCCGTATTACAGATCCTACTCTTGCATTAAGGATAATACTCCTGCATTTAAGATCATACACATGTATCAAAGACCTTTATCACGGATCCTATAATTGTATCAAAGATCATGCACATGTATTAATGTCCTATGATTGTATTACAGATCCTACATCTGCATTAGATATATCCTACACCTGTATAAAAGGTGAAACATATACATCAAAGTTTGTACACCTGCACTGAGGGTCATGTATCAAAATATAGGAGCCTACAGCTGTATAAAATATCATACACCTGTACTGAGATCCTACAATAGGAGCAAAGATATTTCATACGTATCAAAGACCATACACCTGAATTAAAGATCCTACATTCGTATCAAAGATCATACACGTATATTAAAAAGTTTGCAAATGTATCAAATATCTTACATATGCATTAAGATCCTCCGTCTGCATTAAGTATATTCTACCTGTATTAAATATCCTCTATCTGCATCCAATACATTATACCTGTATTAAAGTTCCTCAGCTTGCATTAAAGATCCTGTATCTGTATTAAAGTTTATCAGCCTCTATCTAATATCAAATATCCCACAGTAGTTGACAATGTATTACTTCTTCGAACTGTTTAGTTTCGTATGAGACGCCAAAAGTATTTGACTCTGTAGCAACATTAAATGTCGCACCGATGCTAAATGTCTCACTTGACGTTATATGTCGCAATGCTGACGATAAATGTCGGAACCAACGCTAATTGTCGCAAAACCTCTTGACGTTATATGTCGCATCTGTAACGCCAATTGTTGAAACAAATTGTACTGCCGCTATATGTCGCAACATCAAAGCTAAATGTCGCACTCCTTTATAAGCATATACTTTGTTGTATTACTGTCCTAGTTTAAGCTCCCAACGATTCCTTTGAACTGTGAACCAGGGTGAACCGGGGTGAACCGGGTACGAACGCGAATATTAATATTCTCAATGACTGTGTTGGTTTGGGATGTCTGTGCATCCCGGCGTACTACCGTAACGTGTATCACTTTCCGTGTACAACTCAGTAGGAGTCCGTCTTAGAAGGGTCTGTACTGTTTGTTTATGATACATGTATACCGTAAATATGATTCTATTGTATTTGCCATTACAATCATTTACTGTGTCAATGTACTATTATAACAATTATTCTAATACTCACAATGCCATTGTTTCTTATATAAATATTTATGGAATAAAACGTTAAATAGACGGTAACACGTGTAACACTCGTGTTTAACTCTTTCAACGCTGCTATAACAGATTGGAATAGTTTATCACAGTTTAAGGGTCCAGTATATCCTGTATGAAAGGGTATTATTTGTGAGAGGAGCTTGGGTGACAATATTGCAGAGCCTGGTGAGAAGGTCTCCGATCTAGGTCTATATTGTTTGCAGATGGCGGTCCATTCGTTTCTCATAATCAAAGGGTTAAACTTCGAGCTGGTTCTATATCTAATTTCTTTCAATTCGTTTTAAGTTTTTGAGAAACTACCAACCGGGTGAAATGGAACATAGATCATTTTGATCACATCTCGACATACTGGATAAGAGTTAACCCATGTTTGCCCAGCGCTTTCATAAAATGGATACACACACACACACACACACACATCAGACCCAGACAGGTTTCCTGAGGGAGTTGTCCCACCATGGTCTGCCCTAGTTGCTTCCCAAATACGTTTCCAAAGGTCATGTTGACAAAGTAAATATTGCAGAACACCCTAAAATGATAATTGAATCGGTTCGTAATAGTTACATGTATATACAAGGATGGGCTTAAACCTCTTCTCCATAAAACGCCTTTCTACGCTTTTGCGTACAGATTAGACCCAGATCAGACGGCTTCTGTGGGAACCTTCTGATTAGGGTCTGTTCTGTCAAGATCTGTTGGCAAAGTAAATACATGTATTGCAGAACACTTTCAAAATTGATAATTGGATTATTTAATAGTTGCATGTATATATTCGTGAACCAGGAACGGTTAACCATCTACTCCATAAATACGCCTTTCTACGCCTATGCAAACAAAGTAGACCCAGATCAGATGGCTCCTGTAGGAATCATCTGACCAGGTTCTGTTCTATTTGCATATGATATAATAATAGATATGGTTCTACAATTTCTGCCATGGCTAAAAATCCCTATGGCCATATGCCATCATAACACTTAATGTAATTAATATGCATGATGTATTTATTTCTTTCAGGAATATTTATGGTGTCAAGTGGTAAAGTATAATTATGACAGTATTGTTTGAGCACCATCCCTGTCAAATCATACTGACATTGAATTGATTTATTAAGCAAAGCAGTATCGAGTTTAACGATTTAGGTAGTCAAGTCAGAGGCCCCAACCGAGGCTTTAGAGGCTTGATTGACTTGTTTGAATGACTGTCTGATTTATCTCAAATAAGAGAGAGAAGAGAGAGAGAAGAGAGAGAGAAGAGCGAGAGAGCGAATGTGTGTGTGAGAGAGAGAGAGAAAAAAAAGAGAGAGCGAGTAAGAGAGAGAGAGAGAGAGAGAGAGAGAGAGAGAGAGAGAGAGAGAGAGGAGAGAGAGAGAGAGAGAGAGAGAGAGGGGAACTGTTTGTTTAATGCCAAGGTACTGTTCGAATTAACTTATACATGTATTCCATTATTAGAGGAGTCGTGAATGATCGCGAGGGGAGTCTGTATGATCGAGTAGAGGTCGAGAAGAACTCGTGTACAAGCCTTCGTTCGAGCTTGGTCGGGGAATGTGGGTGATCAGGATGATCGAGTTGATGTGTCCGGGTGTGGAAACCTACCTTAAGACGGAATCCATTATAACCTTTGCAAACAGTTTGGATCTAGGGAATACGCCAAGTAGCTCGAGGAGCAAGCAGTTTGGATCCACAATGGACGCATCTGGATATTAACTGTTTGACACTGAGTATATCACTGTGCAGAAATTGAAGAAAACGCCACATTGAATCCTGAAGTAGACGATAATCTCAGTAGATGGGATGTATTAGGCGATAACAGGACTAATCCCTTTATCATTCTGCCTTGCCAATTTAACTAGGCCACCGTTTCACTGTGTTTGAAGAGCGCGTGGATTAGGACATAAAAACCTGTCTCAAGTTGACATTCATTTATTGATTACAAAATTTTTAAAAGCAGGTGATTGCTTAATGCAGCGCAAAAGTAATGCAGAAAGCTCCTATAGGAGCTTTCTGCATTGCGTTTGATCTGCATTAAGCTATCACCTGCCTTACACACTCATAATTAGACTTATTCTGTATGGCCGCTAAACAGTACTTGTTCAAGAGAGTGCAAGAGCTTACTGCTAAATCTATTGTGGTATCTTGTATGTACCTTTGGTGGATCAGATGTGAAATCAGTTTGATAAGGACGGCACTCGGTCATCAATGTGTTCACTTAACAGTAAAACCTTTCTAAAGTGGTCACTTAACAGTAAAACCTTTCTAACGTGGTCACTTAACAGTAAAACCTTTCTAAAGTGGTCACTTAACAGTAAAACCTTTCTAACGTGGTCACTTAACAGTAAAACCTTTCTAACGTGGTCACTTAACAGTAAAACCTTTCTAAAATGGTCACTTAACAGTGACATAACAAAAAACGACCACTTAATGGATTAATTGAGCATGTCACTACGTAACCCTTTACTCAATAAATATGCATTCTACGACTTTGCAAACAGTGTATACCCAGATCAGATGGCTCCTACATGATCTCTCTGACCAGGGCCTGTTATGCTTGATTGTGAAAGAATAAGCATACATGTTCTACAATTTCTACTACAGTCAGCAATTCCCCTGTGTGCCTGCATTATACACATTAATCGAACAGATATTCATAATGCCATTTTTTTCTTACGTGAATACCCATGGAGTAAACGTATACTGAAGAACAAAACACAAGCCTAAAGTTTAAACGGTTACTGAAGAACAAAACACAAGCCTAAAGTTTAAACGGTTACTGAAGAACAAAACACAAGCCTAAAGTTTAAACGGTTACTGAAGAACAAAACACAAGCCTAAAGTTTAAACGGTTACTGAAGAATAAAACACAAGCCTAAAGTTTAAACGGTTACTGAAGAACAAAACACAAGCCTAAAGTTTAAACGGTTACTGAAGAATAAAACACAAGCCTAAAGTTTAAACGGTTACTGAAGAACAAAACACAAGCCTAAAGTTTCCCTCTGAGTATCTGTATAACGAATAGTTCTGCATTAAACCTTTACTCCATGAATATTCATGACAGAAATAATGACCTCATGAATATTAATTACATTAACTATTATAATAGCTGATGGACACATTTTTTTTACAACGACAGAATTATCATCTATATTATGTCATAAGCAAACAGAGTAGACCCTGATCAGACGGCTCCTATAGGAGACGTCTGATCTGGGTCTACTCTGTTTGCAAAGGCGTAGAAAGGCGTATTTATGGGGTAAAGGGTTACATGTAATCTAACATATGTGGCATAATTTCAGAATTAGTCTCTTTCCAGCGGTCAAATCTGATGAAAAGGATCATTTTATAGAAAAAAGTAAATGATTAGAATTGCACAGTTTTGAAACCAAATGCTCTATTTTTCACAACGGTTTTAAAAATGACCTCTACAGTAGCGGCGAAAGACGTCAGTAGGCGTCAGTAGGGGATTGTTCAGTACGAATATTCTACATCTGTATCAAAGAGCTCACACCTGGATAGCCATTCCCCTCCTACTGACGTCTTTTGATGCATTTGTAACAATAATTTCTTTTTCCATAGGAGCAAATGCTCTATTTATTAAATTGGTTTCAAAAGTATGCAAGTCTAAATATATGCATTTCCTTTTTTCTAGTAAATGCTCCTTTTCGGTAGATTTATTCAAAGAGGTTTTGTCTAAAAAGCAACAAGTCAAAAGTATTCAAATTATTATGTAATCTAAAGCCTGAGCCAACGTGCATTAATGCAAGATGACATCAGTGATACAGTAAAACCAGTCTAAAGCGACCATACATTTATTGAACATAAGCGTCTTAAAAAGCAGGTGGTTGCTTAACACAGGGCAAAAGTAAATTTTGGCCTGCATATAACTACCACCTGCCTTACATGCACATAATTAAACCGTTTTAGATGATCGCTTAAGACAGGTTCTTCTGTATCAGGATCCCTTCATTTACGAAATAAAACCTTTACCCTGCGTTCAGCTTTACAAACAGCGTCCGGCAGTTTGACACCCGGCCAATAGTTTCTAAAAAGCTTGTACGAATTGGAAGTAGTCAAAATGCACCAGATGCAAATTTAAGAACACATTATTTTGAAGTGGAATAATAGAACACACATTTCTGCCAGTATTTTACATTAGTGTTTCAATAAAGCGACTCCACAATGTATCCAAAATGAAGCATGTGGTTGCTTAACCCGTTACTCCATGCATATCCATGTAAGAAATGATGACAGCCTGCATAATAATTAGATTAACTGTGATAATAGCACATGGACACAGGGATTTGTGGCAGAGCAGACTGAACAGACTAAAGAAGCCGTCTGATAGGTTTGCACAGGCATAGAAAAGCGTATATATGGAGTAAAGGGTTGATGCAGGGCAACAATAATGCAGAAAGCTCCTACTGTAAGATACCGCTTGCTTTAAATATCCAGAATAAGACTTCTTTTGAATGGTCATTATGTGGTTGCTTGCTACATAACTTTTGTCCTGCATTAGGCTCTTACATAATGGTTAAGATCCATCTTGCAAACAAGACCCCAGCTACATGTATCTGTCAGCAAGTCTCTATAGCTATAAACTATTATGCTCAGTTTACTATCATGTAGAATATAGTACCCGCCCCACGACTCTGACAGTCGAATATAGGGCTCGCCTTTAACCCATAAAGTCCCACGATCACACACAGGGGATATAGGCAAACAGGACAGACCCAGCTCATATGGCTGCCAATGGAGACCTCTGGACAGGGTCTGCGCTGTTTGCTATACCGATCAATGTCACAGGGTTTCTGCAATGGGTATTTCTCTTACAGGAACCCCTCAAATAAAACATGGATGAGTTCCAGTGTCAATCAGAGCGATTTTAACATATGTAATGTGGATGGTGGATGGTTAAAGCGGTACTAACAAACTTTAGTACTTTATAAACAGTTTGGCTTGTTCCATTAATGTGGTACTATGAGGATATCGTTATTGATTGACCTAGCAACTCCCTGATCAAAGAAAAGTTTACCTATAGTAATGATAAAGATACAGCCAACCATCGCAAGAGAACTACTCCCATGCCATGTATGCTCCAGCTGATCAAAGAGATGGAGAATATAACAGAGATTGACACAAAGTGCCTGGAGACAGACATTACCTACTTAGAATACATGCAGCCATCAAGAAGTAAACCAACATACTGGAATAATATTGGATCATCCAAGAACAGATATAAAACCCAAGAAACCGAAGCCAGCGTACAGGTCAATAAAATTATATCCAGCCTACCAGTTGTGGCTTTCACTGATGGCTCATGTCGAGGTAACCCAGGCTCATGTGGTGCATGTGGTGCAGGGTCTTGCCTTTTTCTACCCTACGATGAATGCGTAGAGCTGAAACAATGGCATCCATTCTTGTGGGTGAATTGTGGCAATTAAGATCACTCTGCAAGCAGTGCTTGATGAATTGAAGAAACGAGAAATTAAAAATCTTCAAATACTGTCAGAGAGCCAAACAGTAATAGGGACCTTGACCTTGGGTTGGGACTGCAACACACACACTTCATTGCTCTCAGAAACAAAGCTTCTTTGGAACCAGCTAAGAGATAAGGGGGTTACCATAAACCTTGACTGGACACCAGGTCATGCAAACATAGAGGGCAGTGAAAGAGCAGATAGTTTGCAAAGGAGGCAGCCCTAGATGCAGAAAATATGGACAAAGACGCCTCACAGCCAATCTCTCAGACAGATATAAAGGATGCTGCCAAGAAGACGGCCTTGCTAAAATGGCAGAGAAGATGGGACTTATCGGAAAAGGGCATACAGCTACATGAACTGAAACAAAACATAGGCAAGAAGGAGCTAGACTTCAAACACTGTACAAACCAGAAGACACTGTTGCAGCCTCAGAATGGCCACTGTAGAGTAAAGGATCATTTGTATAGAGTTGGACTGTCTGAGAGTGCTGGCTGTGAGTGTGGGATGGCCGAAACTATTGAACACCTCTTGTTAGACTGCACCCTATATGAAGCCCTTAGAGAAAAAATGATCAGAAACATCACACTTGGAACGGACCTAACAAGAAATCAAATCACAGCCCATCGGATGAGACTGAGACACAGAGAGTCTACAGACCAATCATCAACAGAGAAAGTGATGACTTCCTAACTGGCACTAAGAGATTTTAAGAAGACGTCATTTCCTACAAAGTTAAACATACCAGTGGGACATTACCTGGGCAATACCTGTGAGAAACGTACCTGTGAAGTCATTGCGGCCGTATGGCCTAGAACAACAACAACAAAAAGATTGGTTGGTTGATTTGTTGCTTGGTTATTTGATTTGTTGATTGATTACTAGTAATTGATTGATTGATTGATTGATTGATTGATTGAAGGCTTCCTCAGATTAGCCTAAAAGTTCCTAATTTGGAGTCAAATCCACAGTCGTGAGGGATTAAAATAGTGTAAGTCAGTGACGACTATAACATTCGGATGGTCCCATAGGTCGCTTTGTTCTGCTTTTAACCATTTACTTCATATAAAAGCCTTTTCAGGCATTTGCAAACAAGAGTAGATACTTGGAGTGAAAGGCTAAAGACATCTTTATATCCTAATTAAGTGGTCGCTGTATGGATGTTCTACTGTATGACAACACCGGGTTAGCATGTTAATATATGGCTATTTGCGGCGTATTGTTCATCTCATTTTCTTCCTCGTGATGGGTTTGGGCTTTGCCCAAGGATTTAGTGAACAACGCTGCAATGACCATTATCGCTTGTATACTTTGCCAAACAATTTGCGATCTGACTAATAGTCGGTGCAGAGTTATTGATAGCGCCGTACAGAAAACTGTTGATATTGATATTGATGTGGAATTTGATTCATGGTCTAGACAAGTAATCGTAAGTAATTATTGCACAGCTTTTTCTTTATAATATATAAATATAGAAAAAGAACTTTGTTTCCTTATAGGTCGGTTAGTAGGCTGTGTAAATCAGGCTCAGTTACCTGTTTTGATTTCTTCAGAAAACTGTTTCGTGATTACAGCCTTGTGTGAAAGTAAAAATGTCAGGCAAGACTATTTTAGACACAGCCTCTTTGAATGAATCTACTGAAAAGGAAGATTAACTATAAAAAAATATTTTTTTAGAATTGTATACTTTTGAAACCAAGGTGATAAATAGAGCATTTGCTCCCATGGATCAAACGCTCTATTTATCACAAAGTTTTCAAATTACTTTTACGGCGGCGTCAATAGGCGGGAATTGGTTAAACCCTATTGCCAGTACAACATGTTTGTACTATCGGCCGGTCACAGAGTTCCCCTTTGGTATCGCTATCTGTAGCGCTTGACTACAACATGTTTGTACTATCGGCCGGTCACAGAGTTCCCCTTTGGTATCGCTATCTGTAGCGCTTGAAAAATATAACTACACCAGTTTTAACACCGTTAGCAGGATTGTGCTTGGTTCAAAATGGTGAACCCAAGTCTCATCACCTGTTATGAGATGTGAAACAATTCTTTTGAATGTGAATGTATACTGAGTATATTTGCAGTAAAATTTGGCGTTTATAGTAAATGAAGAGCTAATCCACCGTGCACAAGTCTTATTAAATTTTAGAATTTTCTTCAAAATGAAATGAATTTGGGATAATCACAAACCAGTATCGGAAGGCCAACTGCTAAACAGTCAGTCGACCAAACTTTTCAGAATATGTTCTATGTTCTCTGCATTAAGCATCCGTCTCTCTTAAGATTGATAATACAGTAGAATCCCTCTAATGCGACCATTTAATGAATCGACAGGGGTGTCTTTATAAGCAGGTGGTTGCTTAATGCAGGGCAAAAGTAATACAGAAAGCTCCTATAGGAGCTTTCTGTATTATTTTTGTCCTGCATTAAGCTACCACCTGCATCTAGCACCCAGAATTATACCTTTTTTCGGTGGTCGCATTAGCGGGGTTTTACTGTAATACGTACTTAAGTGTTCGAAAATCGAGGTTTTACTGTAGCTCGAATTGTTGTTAGGACTAAACCGTTCCACGGAATTTAATGAATGTTTGCACACTGTTGGTCAAGTGATTTCAATTTGTATATTTAAACTTTGACATAAAATAGCACGTGGAAAGCGAAATACAAATGGAGTTGCATTTCTTTTTGAATTTTGAACATCCTTGCATTCTATCGCAAAGCGCAGTAAATGGAATCGGCGCAGACACGGAAACGCCCGAGAAATGCTACGGCAAACACGACTACCGGTATATCCCAATCAAGACGTTCTCAAAATAGTCATGTACATTGTTATTATCGGTCAACAAACTACAAAACAAACTTTTTTATCAAACAGGAAGAAGGACATTGAATCGTTTAGTTTCTACTCTGACAATACAGAATTGCGCAATTTGAAAAGAGAAGACAACAACACTCGGCTTGACCCTTTAAATATAGGACACGTGTGGCTTGTCATTTGCAAACAGTGTAGACAATAATCAGACGACCCCTAGAGAAGCCCTCTGATCAGGGTCTGCACTGTTTAACATTCAAATTCCTCTTGCAAGGAAAACCCCTACATACTGAATGGTTTTATCGTTTTAACCCATTACCTCATAGGCTATTTTTAGATACAACCTCTTTGAAAAAATCTACCGAAAATGAGCGTGAACTAGAGAAAAGGAAAGCTTTAGATTTTTGTAGTTTGAAACCATTGTGATGATGAGAGCATTTGCTCCTATTGGAGCAAAGGCTCTATTTATCACTATGATACACAAAGTGACTTTTACAGAGTCGTCAAAAGTCGTCAATATGAGGGAAAGGGTTTAACAATAATGGACCATTCCACTCTGAACTTTAATCATTGAAAGGATTAGCCCTTATCTTATCGTAGAACAATCATTCGCTTTTTTGCTGCCAAATATTGTCGTCTGCAAAATGTTTCGTCTGCTACATCTTTTTTATTGTTGAAATTTCGGCGTCTCATCTAGATCCAAATTGTTTTCATAGGTAATCGTAGATGCGAATTTGGCAGCGAAATATTATTGTTGTCTGTAACTGCAGAATTTGTCGTCTGCTACAACTTTCTTTTGTTGAAATTTCTCCGCTTTTCTTTCAAAACACATTATCAAGATAACAACCAGTTTGGTTCCTGGCGCGGCTTCTAATCTGGATCCTAACTGTTTCTATAAATATAACCGCAGATGCGACATAGGCAGCGAAAGAGTTAACCCTTTCCCTGTTCTATGTTTATTACAAATTTCATTACCTACAGAATATTCATGGGCAAAACAGATATAATGAAATATAGAAGGTGATACATTGCAGCCATTTTAGGAAGTAAAGAAACAGGTCTATCAAATTCCATTAGCAAACAGAGTAGACCCTGATCAGACGGCTTCTCTAGGAGCCGTCTGATCTGGGTCTACTCTGTTTGTAAATGCGTGAAAATGCGTTTATATGAGGGGAAGAATTAAAGTTCAATCTGTTGAAATTTAACTTACCCCCACTCCCCTATACTATTGACAGTGTCAAACAGCTTGGTTACTGGTGATAAACCGAGTGATTGAAAGGCTTATTTCAGACGCACACGCTACGAAGAGAATAAACATGTAACCCTTTCTCTGGTGAATATTTATGTAAAACGTAATGGTACCATGAATAGATATTTGCAGAATGTTAATGCATTGTAATGGCATGTGTGTGCAAGGGATATTTTGGTACTGGAAGAAACTGTAGAGTCAAATATATTAGAATTGTATTCACAAACAGAGCAGACTCCTACAGGAGCCATCTGATCTGGATCTACTCTTTTCGTAAATGTGTGAAAAGGTGTTGATGTGAAGTAAAGGGTTACGATGCTAAGGAAACGTACGACGATGTACATAAACGGTTGCCTTCCCGGTCGCTGGCACCTAGGGGTTGCTGCAATGGACAAACCTGTGCAAATCTGGACAACTCTGGGCAAATCTTGGCAACCCCGGACAATTCAGGGCAAATCTGGGCAAACCTTGCAAATCTGGGCAAAACTTGGCAAACCTGGACAAATCTTGAAAACATTGGCAAATCTCGCCAAAAGCGTAGTAATACAACGGACGATGCACACGCTACGATTGACTAAGGACTAAATGAGCGCTACGATTTGCTAACGATGACATGCATTGGTTCCCCATATTCTTTTAAAGATTTATTATCGGCCGTAGTCAAACTGCTAATTTGAATAAAAAACGCACTAGTGCATTTCTGCGTTTTACGACACTCTTGTTTCGGAACTCTCAAACCACAGATTATGTTATATAAACAATGTTCATTTCAGGTGCGCTGCACACATGTTTACGTTCGATGAAAGCAAGGCGGTTCCGATGAAGACCTTCTTTAGCTGGTACAAGGATCAGTTTCCAATGCTAGCTGTTATAGTTGATGGCCATTATGGAGAAACTATTTTTGACTGCTTCGAGAACTTTCAGGTATTTTAACCTTTGATCTGTAAGGTGGGGGTATAGATGAATTATGCTCATCAACTGAAATAAACTACCTGTATATGCATTATCAATGTGTTGGCTTTCAAGCTGTTATATCATCACCCATATTTTGCCGTTTATAGATAATAGAGACCCCGCACGAGTGGGTTAGGTTGGGCTATAGAATAGCCCTGTTTGGGCTGCACACTCTGCTGATCTGCCCACTGTATAAGATGGAAATCATTACTACAGATGCCCTACTCTCCAGTCGATCATGTCAAAGTAAGAGTCGTATGATTTAACCTTATCCCTCATACAAGCGTCTTTGCAAACAGAGTAGACACACACCAGTCGGTACCTAGAGGAGCGGTCTGATCTGGGTCTGATACAAACAAAGTAGACACAGATCAGTCGGTACCTAGAGGAGCGGTCTGATCTGGGTCTGATACAAACAACGTAGACACACACCAGTCGGTACCTAGAGGAGCGGTCTGATCTGGGTCTGATACAAACAGAGTAGACACAGACCAGTCGGTACCTAGAGGAGCGGTCTGATCTGGGTCTGATACAAACAGAGTAGACACAAACCAGTCGGTACCTAAAAGAACGGTCTGATCTGGGTCTGATCTGTTTGCTTATGATACAATAAAGATCTGATTCTTCAGTTCTGATTCTTCTGACATGTGTTCATATGCAAATTAATAAACTAATACAAGAAAGAGCATTTACCTCCTGCATCACATGTGTAAAACCTTCAAGAATATGTAGAATGAGATATATACAATTATAATTGTAAACGTTTGATATTGTTATTTGCTCGCCATATTCTTGTACAGTTTAGTTCTGTATACTGTTTGTAATGGTGACGCTCTCTTTTGTTCTAGAACAAAACAAATTCAATTAATATTGACGCTGGAAAACGTTATTATTGATTTACCCATTCCTACATATTGTCGCCTTTTGACGCCTCTGTAAAAGTCACTTTTTGAAACCATTGTGATAAATAGAGAATTTGTTCCATAGGAGCATGTGCTCTAGTTATCACAAGGATTAAAAAACTACACAGTTATTATTGTGTCCTTTTCTCTGGTAGATGCTCCTTTGTGGTAGATTATAATCAAATAGGTTGGGTCTAAAAATAGCATATTAGGTAATAGGCTAACTAATTATTTTACTATATAAGATGTTCAGGGGCAGCTGTATAAAATGGTCCAAAATGCTTTGTTTCTATATTAACGTGATATCTTCAAAATGTGCTATTTAGACAGATTGTCTATAACAGTTGGTACATTTTTAATTTTCTATTTTTGAATTTATTTCTAACGTCACAATATTATTATAATTTCTTAAGTTCATTTTTGAAAGGGTTAGAGATATTTATATCATTGGATTCGTCTTTGAATCATCTTACACTGTGCATCTAATGGAACCAGAGAAACACATTTGATAATAAGAGTAGGGCATCGCGAAAATCGGACGCTAATCAACACAAACCAAACCAAATCGTCTTTCACCCTATGCCCGCCCTTTGGTCCCAACTTAATGAGTTTTTCAACACCATGTGTTCTATGTCCATGTTATAGGTTACAAGCACTTGAATATTTAAACTCAATTTTCTGAAAACTCTCAAAATGCAATTAGAAATTGCAACATGAGAATATGACGACGCAGTGTATGTATTTCAGTGCAGGAAACGAGCCACTTATGTCCTTTGCAAACAGTGCTGAATCAGATTAGAGGGTTCCTAGAGGAGCTCTCTTATCAGGGTCAACACTGTTTGTCATGTTACACTTTTCCTTAACCCCGCTTGTGCGGGAACCGAATATATTAGACATTTTCAAACAATACATATCCAGACCAAATGGCTCCCGAATGAACCCCTTGATCAGGGACTGCAATGTTTGTCATAAAAATCATTTTCTTCAGTGATAAAGTTTGACAAACTTTTTAATTGATATATTTCAGAAAAAATATGAGCCATTTTTAATTCTTCAGCATGAGTGGATCCATGAATATTCATGGCAAACTTGACCTGTTTGAATTTTGAAATGGTCCTTTTGAAAATTCAGTACTGATAGTGTATGTTAATTGTGCAAGGTGTAATTCTCTGAGTGACTTCTTTGTTTTGGGTATGATATTTGCACCCGACAGACCTTACAAATATAGTACTAATTTAAAACCTAAATAATAGCCCTTAAGTAACGACACAGCTGACAAACAGTCTGAACTGAGAAGCATGCTTATCAAAGCTATGAATGGGCGTAGCTGTGGAGTAAAGTGTTAAAGTGACCAGTTAAGAATCATTGGAGTCTATATTGCAGGTGATACGTAATACTGAGCGAAAGTGCTACAGTTAACTCGTTTTAGGTGCTATTTGCAATACTTTCGCCACGTGCATTAAGCTAACACATGTCTTGAAGAGCAACAGTTAGACTTTTTTGTGTGCTGGTTTTAGATAGGGGTCCCTATATGTATTCAAGCATGTTTTCTGTAACAGGTAATCAGGATCCACTGCTATAGCTGCCAGCCCAGAGTGGTTTGTACAGACTCAAAGGCAGCCCACGCCACAGACCAAAACTACTATACCGTGCCCGCCAACACGGAATATGCCTTCAACAAGATCACTGGGCATAGCTCTGGTATGGCTTTAACGCAGTTCTTGTGTAATTATAAAGTAGATATGGAGAGGTTATAACGTAATTATGTGTGATTATGACGTACTAATAGTGTGGTAATAATGGTGTAATTGTATGGTACATGTATAACGTAGTTGTAATATAGTTATAACATGTTTTGGTATGGTTATAACGTGTTTTGATAATGGTTTTAACGTATGTTTTAGTTTGGTTATAAGTTGGTAATGTAATGGTTCTAACGCATATATAATGTGGTTATAAAGTAGCTATAGTATGATACATGTAATCTTTGAAAAAGGCCCTTAGTGGTCGAAATAGTAGAACAGAACAATTCAAGTATATATGTATAGCTCCAGTACGGTTATTACGTATTTTTTGTGTAGTTATAACGTTGTAATGGTATGGTTATAACGCATTTATGATGTGGTTATAATGTGATTATGGTATGGTTATAGTGTAGTTATAGTATGGTTATAAAGCAAATATTTAGTATGCCGGGCCAATGTGTGTTTGCACAACGTGTGTTCTTTTATTCAACATACAAATTAAATTGTATATATAAGAGATGCAAGTTACAATGCAAATATATAAGCTATGCTTTATGTAGAGAGCTCTCGTAGGTCAACTACATGTGTATAACTCTGGTCCTGTATTGAGCAGATGTCTACTTTTAAGGCAATTATATCGTTCCTCCAGTTTGTGGATTTTGATAGAGATTCTGCAGTAGACTAGCTGCTTTCCAAAATTGACTTGACCTCAATAATATAACATATTATTGATTTAAAAGGTTCATTCTTTGAACATTTCAAAATCAGTTCTTAGACTATTATATTTGCAACATATACATATCCAACATTTCTAAAAAGAGACAATGATTCTAAAAAAATGTTGATAATATGCTTACATGGCAGATGGTAGATACAGCTTTTTTTCCAAACAGGAGCTTTCTGTATGCAAATAGAGTAGACCCAGACCAGACGGCTGCCGTAGGTGCCATCTGACCAGCTGTTTGTTTATACCATACTGTAGTCATAATTCTTGCAAAATATTCATAACGGAAAGGGTTAAATGAGTCACCTATATATTTTCAGCAGCGGGACCCGATCAAACAATGACAGAGATTCTCAAGGAAAACAAACTCCCAGTGATGGTAAAGTTTTCGACCAACCGCCAACGTGCCGTGAAGATCGGTACAGGTACCCAGCAAACCAGTAACATTGGTAACCTCCTGGTAACAGAGCAGTATGTGGAGAACTACCTGTTGGTGAACTGCATCGACACGACGGGTAAAGAGAGAGAGAAATAATGTGCGTGCGCGCGTGCGTGTGTGTGAGAGAGGAGACACACACACATACATACATACATACATGTACATATATATATACAGAGACAGAAACAGAGAAAGCGAGCGAGTGAGCGAGGGACAGAGAGAGTGAGATAAGAGAGAGAGAGAAAGAGGGGAGAGAGAGAGAGAGAGACAGAGACAGAGAGAGACAGAGACAGACAGAGACAGAGACAGAGAGAGAGAGACAGAGAGACAGAGAGAGACAGAGAGAGACAGAGACAGAGAGAAACAGAGAGAAACAGAGAGAGAGACAAGAGAGACACAGCGAGAGAGAGAGAGAGAGAGAGAGAGAGAGAGAGAGAGAGAGAGAGAGAGAGAACTTGCTGCGGGCGAAACCATGACAACTTTCACAGACAAGTTAGTGACTCGGCGTCTTATCAGGATCCAAACTATTTGCTCACTGGTAACATGTTTGTTTTTTGTAGCTGATTTTAGATTTGATGTACTAGTCCCAAGCGGCCATTTATTTGTAGATCATTGGAGTGTTAAAAAGCAGGGGGTTGCTTAATGCAGGGCACAGGTTATGCAGAAAACTCCTGTAGGAGCCTTCTGCATTACTTTTTGTTTCATGCATTAAGCTACCACTTGTCTTACATATCCATTCATATATCTATTTTGATGGTCGCTTAATACAGGTTCTAATGTAGACCGGATGTTTACCTAATAATTCAGAGGTTAATCAGTTTGTTTTCATTTTGTTTAGAACTGAAAATGAATTCCACCTACTGTCTTCTTGGTCTCACCGATAAAATTACAGCCACGCCGATTACAGGCTTTCAGCATAAGTCCAAAACCGTGTTCCAAGCCTTCTTGAAACAACTTGACCAACAGGTGGCGACAAGCGGACAGGTGTACGAAAAAACAAGAGGGAATCCGGGTAAGTGATTTCCGGAAACTTTTCAAAATGGGCGTTGTATATTTCATAAAGTTGACAAGTATTTATTCGTTTATGGAATTATTGAAGATTCGAAAAAAAATGTGCATCTGGTTAGGCAGCTTTGTTGATAATTCCATCCCTATGGGCCAGCTAGGGTGGCTCTGTATAAAGTTTGGGTTATGATAAAACACCGATACACCCGGCATCGCATCAAGATCAAACTGTGTCACATTTGGACACTTTTTGTGAAATGTCTTTTTAACCATTTCCTACCGCCTTTGCAAATAGAGTATGCCCAGATCAGACGGCTCCTATAGGAGCCGTCTGATCAGGGTCTGCTCGGTTTTCTTATGATATAATATAGATATGAGTCTAGAGTTTTTGTCACGGCCAAAACTTTATGTGTCCATGTGCTACTTTAGCAAATTAATGTAAATAGCATTCATGACGTCATTATTTCATTCATGGAGGAAAAGGTTAAACTATTGTAGTTGACGCTAGCATTTTGGTGACGAAAATTGGAAAGTATTGTAAGAATTAAAACGCTTCGTCTGATCAGAGGAACTTCTCTCACCCCTCTACAATATAATTATATATCACATGATCTGTCGTGTATAAGTGCTGAATTAGCGTGCCGTGAGTCGACACTGTTTATAACGATATAGAACCTTACATGTGTGTACATTGCAAATTGTTTTTACGAAACGAGTTTACTGTAATAATATGACACGAGTTTTATATTAGCGAGTGTGATATTCTTTATAGTAAATGAGTTTTATGAAAACAATTTGTAATGAACACGAATGTAAGACTCTTTTTATCACAAAATGTCATAGAAAAAGTGCCATAGAAAGTGAAAAAGATTATATTTGACGGTTGTTTCGGCCATTGTTTACAGCCTAGTGCAGCCGGATTCAAACTGCTTATTTGCATAAAAAATGCACTAGTGCATTTCAGCGGCACTGGTTGTCAACCTTCTACAGTATATGTATATTGTTATAATGCACTAGTGCATTTCAGCGACACTGGTTGTCAACCTTCTACAGTATATGTATATTGTTATGAACAGTGCAGACCATGATCAAAGACACTGTGTCTCACTCTCCCTCAATAATGTATTATATCGTTCTAAACAGTCCACCATTGGTTGACAAACGCGCACTGGACTCACCCTTTCGGTGTCAACTTTGTAATTGTCGTTTGCAATAAAAAATAAGGAAATAAGATAAACGAATGCAAATTTCAAAGGAATAAAGCACATATACAATGTATATAAAAAGATTTTGAGACATAAAGTGAAGTCACTATTTGTCGTGGTGCATTTTTGCGACATTGACGGCGAAAAGGTTAAACTTCCGATACCAATTTAGATGGCGAATAGTGCATAACAGGTGTCTCCTCTATTGAAACTCTCTGATCTGGGTCTACTTTGTTTGCAAATGCAAGTTTTCTGCATTCAAATTGTTAAAACAGTCAGCTGCTTAACCCTTTACCCCATTGACCCATTTGCAAAGGGAGTAGACTCAAGCTTTTGATTGGTCAGATTTGAGTTCTCAAGCTTTTGATTGGTCAGATTTGAGCCTTTTGCTCAAATCTGACCAATCAAAAACTCGAGAACGAACTCAGACCCAACTAAAAGTTTTATAAGCATGGACCCAGAGTCTTTTCTGTTTTATGGAATGCTTTAGGAAGTATGTAGATCTGATACTACAGGTTCAGCCATGGCGAAAATGTTCGGTGTTTATATGCCATTATAAAAAAATATCAGCAAATAAATTTGCAAATACATGTAAATCCACGATGTTGTTATTTCTTGCATGAATATTCTTCAGGTAAAGGATTAATGCAGGATTAACCCTTTCCTTCATATATTTTCACGCAATTGCAAACAGAGTAGACCCAGATCAACGGCTCCTATAGGATCCGTCTTTCCAGGGTCTGCTCTATTTGCTTTTGACATGATATAAATCTGATTATACAGGGTTTTTTTGTCAAATCAAATAAATTTCTTGAAAATGTAACATTATAAAACTTCAGCTACTTAATATTCGTGATGCCATATTTTTTACATTCATACCCCCAACCGACTAGTTGTATTAAATCGTTACCCCAGGATTATTCATGTAAGAAATAATGATATCAAGAATGTTATTCGCCTATCAACACGGAAGGTTTTGGCCATGTTAGAAACGTAAACAAAATTCAGATCTGTATTATAATTAACCATTTACTCCATAAATACATGTACGCCTTTGAAAAAAAACAGTAGACCGAGATCAGACGGCTCCTATATGAGTGTTTGCTTATGATATAATATAGATAGTTTTTATTATTATACAGTTTCTGAAAAAACAATCCATGTGTTAAAGTAACAATTAATCTACTTTATAGTCATTATGCCATTATTTCTTACATTGATATTCATGGCGTAAAGGCGTAACGCTTTACTCCATAACTATGCCTTTCTACATATTTTCAAACAGAGAAGACCCAGATCAGACGGCTCCTATAGGAGCCGTCTGATCAGGTTCTGCTCTGTTTGCTTATGGTATAATATAGACCTGATTCCATAGTTTCTGTCACGATAAAAAATTATTTTGTTCACAGTGCCATTGGAACATTGCAATGAATTAATATTCATGATGTCATTATTTCTTACCTGAATATTCATGAAGTAACGAGCGTCGCTAGCAGGTTTTCAGTTAACCTTTAATTTGCTGAAGAATGCAAACTGGCTCCTCCATTTCTCAATATTCATTCAAAGAAAAATGGCATCAAACTTTATCAAAGAAAGAAATGAGTATTATGACAAACAGGGCAGACCTAGATCAAATAAATCCCCCAAGATACTTTTGACCAGAGTCTGAGTTGTTTTCAAATATTTCATATACAGTAGAACCTGTCTTAAGCAGCCATTAATTTATTGAACATAGGAGTCTTAAAAAGGAAGGTAGTTGCGTTTAATCATTTCTTTCGCATAAACGTCCCCCACGCATTTGCAAACAGAGAAGACCCAGAAAAGACGCCTCTTATAGGAGCCGTCTGTTCAGGGGCTGCTCTGTTTGCTCATGACATGATATATATCTGATTCAACCGTTTTTGTCAGAGCCAAACATTTCCTTGAACATTCTACGTTATGAAAATTTCAGTTAATAAATATTCATGATGGGATTATTTTTACATGCATATTGAACAGGTAAAGGGTTAACCCTTCTCTTGCTGAATTTTGAAATACATTTCTGCTTTTTTACCCATGCCCTGTTGTATAATTACATATACATGTATCTTCACTGTGTACAAGTATTGCGCTGTGCAATCACTGCTGTGGAGTGCACTGGTTACACAATCAACTTATAAATAGTGCAGACCCTGATGAGACAGCTCCTGCAGGAGCTGTCTCATCTTGGTCTTCACTATTTACAGGTAGGTATATTGACCTGAATAGCAAGCGAAGGGTTAAGAGAGGTTCTGCTGTACTCGGTTCATCCACATTAAAGGTGGACAACTGACAAGGTTGATGCTTTCTCTAATGATCTTCAACTCTTCTATTCCAGCAATGGAGCAATACAAATGCGGTGATGAAACGAACATTTACAGTCCGCCGAGCATGAGCATTAGAAGGGCTCCAGTACCCACACCAGACAGTAGGGTTTTACTAGAAATTCCACCAGAGGTCTAGATAAGATGCGTAATTTAAAACATGTTCAAGAATAACTTCTTTATTTCTCCACGAAACCATATACTGTGATCACTCTTTAGAATCGTCTCAAATGTGGAGACATGGGCTTTGGTGGAGAAATGGCAATTTTAGTATTTGGGTACGCACCTTCATCAGTAGCTCTGTTCTAAGTTATTGGGAGCCCAAAAACCGGTTAAACCCCCAGTTACTTTTGTCACTGACCGTTCCAAGGCGGTATTTTCATCTTCCCCTATTGTATATTTGTTTTGTCTTTGTGTGCCTCTTTGTGTCTTTCATATACATGTACATGTACATTTGCTGTTTGGCGTCGTGGTGCTGTTTGGGTGGTTGTGTGTTATGTATGCGGTGTTTCCTGCATGACTCTTCTTCTAATATTATTATTATACCACATTTATATAGCGCTCTTTTCATACAGGATATGTGCGTTCAAAAGCGCTTCACAAAGATACATTTTATGTACAATAATGCGTAAATTATAGAACATTTAAAATAAAATATATTTAATACTTATATATAGATAAGAATAATAATAAAATAGAATTTATTTAGGACATAGGTAAATCAACTACATCTTTTTCGTAAGTTTATCTGTCTGTCGTATTATGCTCTGTTATATTGTGTCAACGCACTCAGATCATAAAAAACAAAAACTTGAATGCAACATTCTATGCGCAGTGCCAGTACGTCACATAATTTTGACCCAGACTCAACAGACTTGGGTACATTTGTTTTGGCATACAACACCGCACATAAAATATTGCCGGAAAATTGGATAACAGAACAGATCAATTTAAAGTTCATGCATATAAACTAAGCAATACAAATAAACAACTGTTATATACACGCACTATGCAACCCCTCCAGTCAAACACTTTTCGACCCGCGATGGCAATGAGGGAGTACACAGCGGATCATATTTTAATAGAGTTGTAATATGGTATATCAAAAATTTAATTACAGAATAAAATGTCTTATTATGGGAACTCAAAAAATCCCAGCCAAAGTAGAGCTAAAGAAGGTATCCCGTATACTGTTCCTACAACATATCCCACCGGCTGCAATGGCAAAGGAATCACAACGGACAATTCGAGACTGATTGAAACACGCGATGCTGCATTAGACCATACAGGCTTGATATGCCCGCTGCCCATATATTACACGACCCAGTTCACTGGTAAGCACAAATAAGAAAACTGGGTTAGCTTAACAGGAATCCCTGGCACTGGTTAAGGGCAGGGTAGCAAGTCATGCCAGCAAGACCCCCAATGTATCAACGCGGAATTATACCGTAGAGGGTAGTCCTGTTCCACTACGGTACTCCCTCCGGCATTGGAACTGGAGTTACCAGAGGTACCAAGCATATAGGGATGCCCCGTTTGACAACAGCACTCCCTCGGCCACCACCACATCTGGACAGCAGAATCCCGCTGACACAACACCCGCACGTTCAACAGCAAGGGGATTCCCTAGAAGTCCATAAAAATATGGATGAGGTTTTTGTTATTCATTTATCCATTTTTCTACATTTGTGGAGCATTATATTTGAATAAAGGGGTTTAAAACAGTCATAAGGAAGTGGCAGGATCAGCACTCTGTGGCCAATGCAGCAGTTATGACAACCGACGATTAGCAGATTTTTCTAAACTGCCCTAATAATATATGTTGAAGAAATGCGTTTTCAGAGAATTTTTGAAACATGCCAGTGAGCTTGTATCTCTAATGCCTGGTGGAAGAGCATTCCAGAGTTTGGGAGCTGCATGCATGAAACTTCTCTCACCGTATTTTACCGTACGACTTTTTGCTACAACCAAGCTTCCACAGTGTTTTGTTTGGAATTCCATGCAGCAATGAGTTGCAGTAGTCTATTTTTGATGTAACCAGAGAGTTCACCAAAGTCTTGGTAGCAACAGGCGATAGGTACTTTCTTATATGACCTATTCGTCTGAGCTGTGCATAACTAGACCTACACACGGAATTGATGTGTGATGTCATATCCATTTGTGGATCGAGCCATGCGCCGAGATTCTTTATACACAGAGATGGCTTGATGTCAGAGGGTCCCACTTGCACATGAATCTCTTCAGGCACTTCTGTGTTTTTAGTATGAAACAGTATGACCTCAGTTTTGTCAGTATTGAGCTTCAGCATGTTCTGGTGCATCCAAGACACTAGTTCCTTGAGACAGTTCTCAACTAGTCATAAAGCTTCCTGTTGACAGGAAATGTCCTTGGGCTTAAATGATAGGTATAATTGTGAGTCATCGGCATAAAAATGGTGGTTGAGCCCATGGGTTTTGCAGATTGAGCCGACAGGTTTTGTGTACATGCTGTAGTGCTTCGGTCCTAGGACCAATCCCTGTGGCACACTATATCTCATGTTAACTGGAGTGGACAATTCCCCATCTATTGACACTATTTGATAGCGGTCATTTAGATAGCAGGTCATCCTCTCAAGAAGTTTCCCAATGATTCCGAAGTCTCTTTCCAGGCGTTTCAGCAACGTTTCGTGATCGATAGTATCAAATGCAGCCGATAAGTCAAGCATCACCAGAATTGTAATTTCGTTTCTATCTAGGGATTGAAGGATATCGTTTTGAACTTTCAGAAGAGCAGTCTCTGTTGAATGATGCTTTCGGTATGCTGACTGATGCTGCTCGTGTAGATTGTTTGAGGTCAAATGGGACTCAATGCGTTTGTCAACAACTTTTTCTAATACTATGGAGACAAATGGCAGATTTGATACAGGCCTATAATTTTTAATTTCATTTGAATCGATATCAGGTTTCTTTAAAAGGGGTCTGACATGTGACCTCTTGAGAAATTTTTGGAACGCAGGCAGTGTCTAAAGAGGAGTTAATAATGTTTGTCAAAATCGGTAGGAGTTCATCAAGGCATTCCTTTAGCAGCCATGTAGGTATTGGATCCAGTTCGCAAGACTTACATTAAATTTTATCAAATTCAGTGACACCATCCCGCTCGTGCTATTGAATTACATGTTTATTCAGGTATTCGGGCTAACTTTTCGTCTGCCTGTACGGTAATTATATAAAATAATCAATACAATGTTTCTATACAATGTTTTTATATAATGTTCCAAAGGAAAATGTGCACTTTGTTTTCTGTGATTTTCTATTTTTTTGCATATACCTTTCGTAACGTCTAGTAATGACGTCTGAAATGTTATATCTCATTCTTTAATTAGGGCGTTTGCAAGGTTCCTGAGATTTTTTATGTTGCCTCTTGATCGCACCCTTTTACCAAGGTAATGCCAGTTGGGCTCTATCGGATTCATGTCCAATGAGCTCGCAGGTTATACCGGTAGTATGTTAACGTTGAATAACTATCGACTAGTTCGTGTAACACGGGGAGGACATTGTCATGCATCAAAATAGCACGCCCATATCTTTGTATGAAAGGAACTGCTTTAGGTTGCAGAATCTGGACAACATGGCCTTGAGCATTGAGGTCGTTTCGTACAACCAAAGGTGTCCGACGCATGCTTGGACTCACCCACGGAGAACCCCCACCCCCCGAAACAAAAAACAAAAACTGTGATCGAAGTATGTAAAACTAGCTTAAAACTATCTATTTGTACCTTCAACCACTTTTGTGTGTGTGCGTGTGTGTGTGTGGGGGGGGGGGGGGGGGGGAGGGGTCCGTAGGTGAGTATAAGCATGCGTCGGGCACCTTTGCGTACAACAACAAAATTTATTTCCCTTCTTCCCATAATTCCACCCAAGTCATTACACTCCCATCCCCAATCTACTCCTCTCCACAAGAAAAAAATCGACCGATGACAATTACACATGAAATACAGTGAGTGAGTGAGTGAGTGAGTGAGTGGGTTTAATGACACAACGACATAAATAGATCATATATATAGCGCCGATAAACTAACTGCTGAACTTTTTTTACAGAATTTTTAACCTACTGCATTTTAAATTTTCAAGTTAAATCAATTAGTCTACCAAAATGCAACCAGGGTGTGAAACAGTTTGGATCCTGATGAGACGCCGAGTTATACGGTGTCTCATCTGGATCCAAACTGTTTGCATAGACATTAACTTATCCGTCCATAGCAAGCTAAAGGTTAATAGTCAGTTTGAACAATTTTGTTTTTATCAGGTGATGAATCGTGTGATGATTACGAGGAAGTAATCGAACCCCCGGTATTACCCGCACGTCTACCAAAGAAGCCGGTTTCCATACCTGCAGCCGACCAGATCGATCGTGCACAGACCACAACTAAAGAAACCAAACACACCAAGAAAGGACTTGGTTTTGCTGGAAAATTTCTTAAAACGATAACATCTGATAAAACATACAAGAATATTAAACCACCGACTGCTCCAAGGAAACCTGATTATCAGCACGTGAACGTGGAGAGTAGAAATAGCAAAAAACACAAGTCACCACATGAAAACAAAGCGATGCCACAGGCTGTGGTAAAACCAATTACTAAACAGAAGCTTACAAATTCAATTAGCCGTAGACAACCGATGCCTCTACCAGTCGAGGACACGGAGGACGGTGAAGACATATACACTGTACCGGACGAAAACCCTGTTACTGCAAGGTATTCTATCTAAATGAGCCACTCAAAACAAAACCAAACTTTTATTTCATGAATATTCATTTAACCCCTTCCTCCATAAATATCTATGGAATGAATAATGGCATCAGGAATTTGATTCGATTATTTTTTATAATGGCACACGAATACAGGAAAAGTTTACCATGGCTGAAAATGTGATATCATATCTATAATCATAATCAAACAGAGCAGACTCGGATCAGACTGCCCCTGTAGGAGCTGTCTGATCTGGGTCTACTCTGTTTGCAGAGTACTTTGCATGCAGCCCCCGTAAACAGTGGAATTTAGACGTGGTCCTGTAAAAATGACGTAGCGCCTGGTTTGTGTCTACAAAGTGTCCAATGCACGTGTTTCCGATTCGTGTATACATTAAAACCCCTCTAAACCGAATTCTATTGGAGAAGAATTTAGATACCTTTAGGCAGGTGGATGCTTAATTGAGGGTGAAAGTCATCCAGAAAGCTCATAGAGGAGTTTTTTTTTACATGACTTTAACCCTGCATCAAGCTGCTACCTGTCTCCAAGACCGATATTTATACTAAATTGAACGCCCGGTTCATAGAAATTTTACTGTTTTTATATAAATGCAAAGAACATTTGGCGCAATGATTTCCTTCAAAACTAGCCAAGACCTCTGATTTTTTCACATGAATTGTTGACTATTGCAGAAACTGTACAGTCATATCTATATTATTTTATAAGCAAACAGAGCAGATCCTGATCAGACGGTTCCTATAAGAGATGCCTGATCTGGATCTACGCTGTTTACAAAGGCGTAGGAATGCGTATCAATGGTGTAAATAGATAAAGGAGATGGCTGTTTAATGTACGATGAAAATAATGCAGAAAGCTTCTAAGGGAATTTTCTGCTTTACTCTTATCGTGAACAAGCTACCACCTGCCTTGAATGCCCAGAATTTGTTCCTATTTTGCTGTTGTTTGAGAGGGTCTATGTTGTAAATGAAATGAAGGTAAACTTTTTTCTTATGTACAGTAGAACCTGTCCTAAGCGGCTATCCATTCATTAAACGGAGTCTTAAATAGCAGGCACTGGCTTAATACAAGACAAATGTTATACAGAAAGCTCCCATAGGAGCATTCTGTATTACTTTTTACCTGCATTAAGCTACCATCTGCCTTATAAACCCATAATTAAACCTCTTTTTGATAACCGCATAAGACAAGTTTATATATTAGACTATATATGCTAGAACTCATTAGAATCGCATATTCTCTCCGTTATAGCGGATTGACTGAGAAACAAGAGATTAATTATTTCCTGTGTTTATTACATATTTCAATACCTACTGCATATTCACGAACAAATTAGTTATGATGAAATGTGAAAGGTGGAACATTGTAGCCATTTTAGAACGTAAAAAAATCTTTCAAATCTAACAAGCAAACAGAGCAGACTCTGATCAGACCGCTCCTCTAGGAGCAGTCTGATCTGGGTCTTCTCTGTTTGCAAATGCGTGAAAATGCGTCTTTATGAGGAGAAGGTTTAAGATACAGTACATGTCTTTTGTGACCTTATATTTATCGCACATAGGGCATCTTAAAACAGGCGGTTGCTTAATATATGCACGGCAAAAGTAATGCAAAAAGCTCCTATAGGAGCTTTCTGTATTACTTTTGGCCCTTATTAAGCTATCACTTACTTTACAGATCCATAATTGGACCTCGTTTTGATGGTCGTTTTGAGACATATTCAAGAGTATATCAGTTCACATCCTATCTAAAGCTCTGTCTAGAACCCTATCAGCTTTTCTCCAGTTTGTCTGATTTGAGCATAACTTCATACATCCACTACCAACATTAATAACATTTCCAACATTCGTGTCGGAAAGAAATATTGTTAATAGCAAGAATATATTTTTCTCATTAACTATTTGTTGTTCGGTTTTTAAATTCACAGTGATAAGAAGAAAGAGGCTCCCGTGCGAGTGCCCATTTTACCAATTACACCCTTTTCTGTGGACAATGTTCAAATAACAAGTGGTAAAGAGACTCTGAGAGTTAAATGCAAGAGAAGGTCACAAATGCAGGTTAGTGGTCAGAGTGCACCTGACGTTACAACCTTGACCATCGACCAAGTCGTGACTGCGTTGCAGACGCTGAAACTTGGGAAATATGCTGATGCAATCAGAGAGGAACAAGTTGACGGAGAGATCTTAGCACAACTCACAGTAGAAGACATGATAAGTGAACTGAACATGAAGAAACTGGAAGCCATACGCTTGTCGAGATGGGTGATGACAGGTCATATTCCAATGTAGGAGAATCGACAGTATTGATGCAATGAACAACCAGTTTATTTTGAACGGAAGGCAATGAACAAGTGTGGGATATTTTACAACTCTAGAGCAACTGTTCAACGGAACTGATCAGAAACACTAACTGTATAATACAATGGCAAAGCGATACATATGTGTGTTTTAGTTCTTTATCACACACTAGTGATAACTTTATTCAGATCATTAGCGATAACTATCAGACAATGCCCCTGTATTTGGTTGTTTTCATAATGCCTGCATTCATTAACCTTTTGAATATGAACACGACTTCACTGTTGTCTGCAAATAGTGTAGACCCTGGTCAAAATGCTCCTAGAGGAACCCTCTGATAATGGTCTGCATTGTTTATCATTCAAAATCCTCTAGCAAGTTTAAGTTTTTCATACTGAGTGTATTTTATTATTAAAACACTTATGGGCTGTCCCAGTCTGACAGTCCATTGTAGAAGGGTAATCGCATTTTATTGAACATTGCATATTTACAAAAAAGAACTTTTAATTCATAGTCGACTGAAGAACAGACACGCGCGTATGTTACACAGATGATTTATTGTCAATATTAACATACATGTATCGTTGTGCTACACTAGGGATATCTTATCCACGTTGACTATTTGTCCATGTTGACTGTATCCCATGTTTCACGTTTACCAATTCTTATGTTACAGCCAGGATATCTTGTCCTTGTATGCTGCCTTCATCGAATCTAAAATTTATTTTTGTTTTGAAATGAATCAAATCTGAGTTCTGGGTCCGATGTTATAAATTGCTGAGTCTGAGATTGTGTTCAAGTATTTTAGCAAGCTCAGCATCTGACCATTCAGATGTTTGAGAATGATATCAAATTTCAAGCAAAACGTTGTATAACCTCGGATCAGAGTGTCGAGTCGTTTGGATCCGAAACATTGTCTTTCTCGATCTCTTACCTGGGTTCATACTTTTCGCACAGGTATTTACATATTAATTTTGCTAACGACCAAGTCCTTCGGACGAGACTATAAACCGAGGCTCGATGTATTAATGCTTTAAAGAACCAGAGAAACTAAGAGTATGGTTTCTCTGTACCCCCCCCCCCCCCCCGCTCCTCTCTTCGCCTCTCTAGGGCGTCCAATTAGCCCATGAGTAGATACGAACGTTAGTCAACACAGACACACAAACGTTGTGTTAAATGCAATTTTGACAGTGTTACTGCCCTATAACTTAAATACATCTGTTACGAAATGTTACTGCCCTGCTCTAACTTAAATCCATCTGTTACGAAATGTAACTGCCCTGTGCTAACTTAAATCCATCTGTTACGAAATGTAACTGCCCTGTGCTAACTTAAATCCATCTGTTACGAATTGTAACTGCCCTGTGCTAACTTAACCCTTTCCTTGATAAAAATTTGCAGAGTAGACCAGGTTAGACGGCTCCGATAGGAACCATCTGATCAGGATTTGTTCTGTTTGCTTTTAACATGATTATAGATCTGAAACTAACGTTTTGTCAAAACAAAAAGATCATTGAAAAGTTTACACTATAAAAGTTTAGCATATAAATATTCATGATGTCATTATTTCTTTCATGAACATTGAACAGGGAAAGGGTTGAACATTTTAGTTAAGTTTTAATGTTGTTATATATTGTCATCAATATACAGCTGAACTTCGATCGATATATCGAACTCATTAACTCGAACTTCGGGACAACTCCAAAAATAAACAATACAAAATTATTTAAAAATGTATCAATACAACATCTAGAAACCAATATGACAGCTTAATGCAGGTCTTAAGTAATGTTGAAAGCTCCGTCAGGATTAAGTCAGCATTACTTTAGGACTGCATTAAGTCGTGGACTTGAGAAAATGCTCTGGGCTCATATTCATAAAACTGCTTCGGAATAATTTAACCTTAGGACAACTTAAGGAGAAATGTTGTATCTACATTTATAGCAAAACTAATGAGTGAATTTTTATTCAATGACTTCTATAACATTTGCTTAAGTATACAATTTATATATAGCTTTATTTCTCTGAAATGTCTTTACTTGTATTATTTTTATGAAATTAAGGAATATTCAAGAAACAAAGGAATTTTCTTAAGTTTCTCCTTAGGAGCTTTTTGAATAAGAGTCCAGCTTAGCATTCGGATGACTCGAACCTCTCTATTTTGCGTAGTAATTTGAATGACCCCATTGAAGTTCTCGAACCTCTCTATTTTGCGAAGTAATTTGAATGACCCCATTGAAGTTCTCGAACCTCTCTATTTTGCGAAGTAATTTGAATGTCCCCATTGAAGTTCTCGAACCTCTCTATTTTTCGAAGTAATTTGAATGACCCCATTGAAGTTCTCGAACCTCTCTAGTTTGCGAAGTTACTTGAATGACCCCATTGAAGTTCGAGATATTCGAGTTCAACTGTACATTCATACAACAAGACAAGATATCAGTACAACAAGAACACTTTTTATGCCCCCGTTGACGACAGTCAGGGGGCATTATGTTTTGCACATGTCCGTCCGTCTGTCCGTCTGTCATGCTTTTAGGTGCAGTTGGTTGTCACAGTTTTTCAAGTGTTATAAATCAGTAATGTCTATACACATGAAACTTCACATACACATCATTTACCATCTGTGCTATCATTTGGCACCCCACTCATGCTGCCCGCAAGCCCAAGGTCGAGGTCAAATGACTTGGAAAGTTTACGTGCAGTTGGTTGTCACATTTACGTGCAATTTTTTGTCACAGTTTTTTCATTGTCTTATATCTCCCTAACCACTGTAGCTGTTGCCATGGAATTGCATATACACATTAAACACCATCCATACTTTTATTGCACACCCAGCCCATGCTACCCGCAAACCCAAGGTCAATGTCAAATGACTTGGAACTTTTACGTGCAGCTAGGCAAGCGGGGGCATCACTGTGTCTTACAGACACAATTTTCTAGTTTTAAATATATATACGATGTGACAGTACAAAAGGGATAGGCCACAAGTTTTACCAATTCTGAAGGGAGGTTAACATTAGAAATCGGCCCGTCCCTTGATGTCATGTTAATATCTGATTAAACTAATTAGAGCAATGCTGTTATTAGTGGAAACTAGAAAATAAAACAAACGACAAACGTATGCTATTACTATATACTTGGACCCTACACTCATCTCTCCTCAAGGTCAAACGCCCGTGTCAGACGTCGCCATCTTATCCTTTTCCTCCATGAATATTCATGTAAGAAATAAGGAAGTCATGAATATTGATTAGATTGATTTGTTAATCGCACATGGACGCAGGAAGGGTTAGCCAAAGCTGAAACAATAGAATCAGATCTATATAATTTCATAATAACCGAGCAGACCATAATCAGACGGCTCCCATTGGAGCCGTCTGAGCTGGGTCTACTCTGTTTGCAAATGCGTAGAAATGCGTACTCGTATTTATGGAGTAAAGGGTAAAGTAAGTTATATAGATAATACATATTTAGTGGACTGGGTGGTGAAATTTATATATGCCTGCACCTCTAAACATAAAACACTGTTCTCTTCATCAGATACTGTATCAGTTCCATGTAATAAATCGTAAATAGTTATAGGATGGAAACTACTTGTGTAAATGAATAGTAAATGTCGCTGATTATGATAAAGACTACATATTTACCCTTTACTCCATGTATATTCATATAAGAGACGACAACACCATGAATAATAATCAAATCAATTGTTATGACAGAGCATGGATACAGAAGTATTTAGCCATGACAAAACCTGTAGAATCATATCTATATCATATCATAGAGAAACAGAGCACATCCTCGTCAGACGACTCATAATGGAGCCGTCTGGTCTGGGTCTACGCTGCTTGCCAGTGCGTAGAAATGTGTATTTAGGAGTAAAGGTTTAAGAAAAGGTGTGCAGCATCTTCGATTCTATTGTCATATTAGCAATCAGGATGATCTCAAACAGTTTGGATCCTGATGTAATGCATAAACAGGGGCCAAACCTCTTAGCTGATACCTTGGTGATGTTACTTTTGAAAAGCAAGTATAAACAATTATACTTTGAAACTTAAAGCAGACGATAATCTTAGCAGAAGTTTTATTTGACAACAAAAGTTACAAAGGAAAGTGATGTGAATTAATTTGAACATACGCCAAAAACTATCAATAACTGTAGGCTTGCCACTAGTATAGACAGTTGTGTTTTATACACAGACCAAGAAATTGGATCCAGGTGTAATACATAATCAGGACACAGACATATTTGAAACGTTATGTTTATTTTGAAAATACAGTACAAACAGTGTCACTTTGAAACTTGAAGCAGACGATAATCATAACAGTTTTATTTGACAGCAAAGTATAAACGTGTCAGTTCTCCTAAAACTGGAATCAGATCCATTATAATTCCATAGGCAAACAGAGAATGACTGCTTGCTTGTGTTGATTAACGTCCGTTTCTGCCCACTATGGGTAAATGAACGCCCGAAGAGGAAGGGAGAGGATGCAAAAGCTGTCTTATCTAGGTCTGCTCAGTTTGCTAAGGCGTAAACTGGCGTTTGTATGATGGTAATGGTTAAACAGCACTACTACCGTAAGAAATGCTACCATAAATGGCGAGGCTTTGTAATTATAAACATATCAATATCAGTATCAATATCAATAGTGTTGTTTGTCTCTGATATAAATCCAAAAGCGGTGTAAGTTTGTCGCGAAAATATAATCATATATTGATATGTAGATAATTATAAAGTATTTCAATTTGTAGTCGCATTCAAAGTGTCAATAGTAATTAGTTTCAGTTTCAGTTTTATTGGCAAATCAGCAATACATATTGCCTTTGACCATTTTCAACAATACATGCGAAATATGGTATATACAAACATTATTAACAAAATAACAAAGAATTACAAAGCAGCAAGGGTATCAAGGGTAGTTTTACGGAAATGCATACACTCCTAGATAATATTTACCTGTATTTATTATTTTTTTTCCTGTTTGTCGTTGACATAAAAGCGTTAAATGTGTTAACAGAAGGCCAATGAACGTTACCAAAATATTTTCTACGAATTTCTGTGTATTTGGGACAACACAGTAGGAAATGATACTCACTTTCAACAAGATTATGATTACAAAGTTTACAGAATCTGTTTTCTCTTAATGTTCCACTAAAACGTCCAGATTCAATCTCAAGAGTATGAGAGCTTAATCTAAAACGAGAAAATATTTTGCGTAGCTCATCATTCGTAATTATATTTAGATATTCTTCGAAGCAAAAACCGTTTTTAAATCTACAATACGTACTTAATTTGGTCATCGAGTTAATTGAATCATTCCAATCTTGAATAAACTGGTCTCTTAGACGCATCTTTATTAGTGGTACATAATTGGTATCAGCATCAAAATTTAACCGAGATGATCAATAATAGAATTAATTCTTTTGGCCCAGCAAGTGGTTTTTACATTATTGCACTGATCAATAAAAACTTCGAACATCGGTGAACCAATTTTACTTCTTATCTTACACCAGAACTTAAGTGTCCGTTCTTTACATAAAAGCGTCAATGGGAACCTTCTTAATTCACCATACACGGCTGACTTAGGTGTTTGTTTTTTAACACCAAGTACATATTTACAGAATTTTAGGTGCAACTTATCAACTTCTTTCAAATTATAAACACCCCAAACCACAGCCCCGTATAGTAAAATTGGAACAACCAAACTATCGAACAGCGCAAGTTTTGTCTTGACAGCAAAATGAATTTTGTCAAAAAGATATAAAAGACTTGAATAGGCCTTTAGAGTCTGATCATGCAAACACTTTACAGCATTCGTGAAAGTTCCAACGTGATTAAATGTGATGCCTAAATATGTAAAAAAAAATCTACGAGTATTTCTACTTGTTCTCCATTTATGTAAAACTCAATATCATGATAACTTCTACGATTTTCGAATATTATAACCTTTGTTTTTGAGACATTTATTGTTAGACCTCATTTAACAGAGTATTGGTAAATGTTATCAATTTGTGACTGCAAACTAATAGGATCTGTAGTGAACAGAACAATATCGTCAGCAAAAAGAATTAGGTATTTTGATAATTATTCAAAATCCTTATCAGTTAATGATTGAAAATCAAGGTTATCAACAATGTCATTTAGGAAAAATAAAAATAAAATGGGTGATAATGGTTCACCTTGCTTTAAACCTATCGTGACGTCAAAGAATTCAGATATATTACAATCTGATAGTTTAGTAATGTTTTAGCATGCTTGTGCAGTTGTGAATGTACATGTATAATTCATTGAGTGACTTTGCAACGTCAAGCCCCGATGCCTGCCTATACAAATATTAACCATTTACTCCATGAATATTCATTTATGAAATTATTGATTAGATTTATTGAAATAATGAATCTGGACACAGAAAGCTTTGGCCGTCTGACCTGGGTCTGCTCTGTTTACAGCGTCGTTGAAAGGCGTATTTATGGAGTAAACAGTTAATAAATTATTGATTCGTCTCTATGGTCGTCCTTTATAGGACAAGTGTCCAGGATCGCTTCAAACGTCATCTTTTTTTTCTTATCAAAAAAGTTCAAGTTATGGATGTTGTGTCTACTGGCCATTTAACAACGGCACATCTACAACGACACATCTACTACAACGGAACATCTACGACGGCACATCCGCAACAGCACATCCGCTTTTCCTCACCACCAATCCGCATAACAGTTTGTCAAGTTTGTCATTGAACTGTTCAAAGCCCTCCATATTCTCCATTTTAATCTGTTTGATTTACTAGTAGCCGCTATGCGGATACTGTTATTAAAATCGCATGGTCGCGGAGGACGCTCATTCCATCGTGCAAAACCCCTCCAATGCTGAAGTCTGGCCCCAATGACAGTCCGCAGAATTCCTACAATAGTACAAGGTTTGAACTTCAATATCTCGAACTTCAAGGGAACATACACATTACTTCGACCTAGCAGAAATTCGAGGCATCTTATTTCTAATCTGGTCAATGTCTCCAGTTTACAGCTTAGTGCAGGTTTAAAGTAATGCTGAAAGCTCCTGTAGGAGCTTTCATCATTACTTTTGACCTGCATTAAGCTGTACCGTGTGTTTCTTGATATGCGCAGTGATACATTTTAAAACAATTCTGTGTTGTAAACTTTGGAAGGACCGAATTTTTACTTAGAGTTATTCCGAAGTTCAAGTTACCCGAGTTCGATATATCTAAGTTCAAGTTACCCCAGTTCGAGATATCTAAGTTCAAGTTACCCGAGTTCGAGATATCGAAGTTCAAGTGTACAAGGTTTAACTATTGAACTTCTTGCTCAAGGCAAACACGTTGAAAGCAATATGGCTGAAATTTGACAGCAGCTGCTTGTAGTATGCCTTCCTTTAATATGTAAAGATAGTGGTTTAAACTAATATACGAGTGAGCTCGTATACTTAATTTGCTCCCAAATGAATTTGCAAATTGAAACATATTAACCTAATCCCTCATATTGGCACCTTTTTATGCCTCTGTACATGACTTTTTTTGAAACCGTTGTGATAAATAAAGGAATTGTTCAATAGGAGCAAATTCTCTATTTATCACAATTGGTTAAAAACTTCACAATTCTAAAATGTTCCTTTTCGTGTTTAATGTGTCTTTTCAGTAGATTTATTGCAAGGGATTCAGTCTGAAAATAGCATATAAGGGAATTGGTTAACACTGCTATTACATGTATCATATCTGGTTACACGAGTGTAGTTAGAAGGTTTCATCGGTGTTATGCCATGTTTAGTCCTTTCCCTCATATAAACTCCCTTTCATGCCTTTGTAGATTAGCCCCAGATCAGACGGCTCCTACAGGAGCTATATCATGATATAAATATAATTCTACACGTTTTGTCAAAGCAAACATCCTCTTGAACATTTAGATTATAAGAATGCTAAAATATTCACGGTGTCATTTCTTTAAATAATATTGAACGTGTAAAGAGTTAATTAGCTCAAGTTAGCGTTTTGTAGACTTGCATTCAAAGGTGAACGATTTTTATCTCATACAATCCTGACTCACTGTTTCATTTATGTTTTAAAACCACTATTGTATATATAGAGAGGCAATTATAAAGGTTAGTAAGATTGTATGTCGTTTATACGTGCACTGATTATGTAACGAAGTGTCACCATACACCAATTGATAGATCTATTTGTGTTATTTTAATGAAACCAATTTATAGTAATATCAGGAGCTGTCTGAACTACGTCCAATCTGCTTGTAAAGGCTCGACAAAGCGTTTATATGAGGGAACGAATTTAGAAGTGGCGCACTGATCAGTACAGTAAAGCCTGCATTTAACAGCCATTCATTTATTGAGCATAGGAGCTCCCCACAAAGCAAAAGCAGCAGTGAGAAACGAGAAAATTGCAGACTCGGTTTTATTGAGTCTGTTTATGAGCAGTTATTAAAGGTGCAACACTACTCACAGCCCTAACACCGGCTTAATTGGAATTCAAAACATTGAAACTAATGATCTCGAAGGACCAGAAAAGATAGGTTAATTTTGGTGTCGGAACAATATTTATTCTTATTCAGTGACTGACTGTACGAAGTATATTCACGCAAATCAAAATAAGCAGCGTGAACAAACTTAACCCTTTCCTTCATATAAACGTCTCGAGTTTACAAACATGGTAGACCAAGATCAGATGGCTCCTATCAGGGTTTGCTCTGTTTGCTTATGGAATTTGATATTCTGTTCCACCTTCCCTATTTCATTGTAACTATTTTGTCCATAAATACTCAGTAGGTAATGACATTTGAAATAAGCATAGAACGTGATAAATGTTAAAATGTCTACCGAATGAAATGTTGCATGTGTGGTCACAAACAGGTATGTTTTAGATATGGCATATTAGCCCTTTATTCAATGGACAGTGTATTAGCCCTTTACTCCACGGATATCCAATACTGACAACATGGATATCAATTAGATTAATTGTTATAGTAGCACATGAACACAGGAATTCACTAACCTGTGATAAATGCATCTTCAATTCCAATGTACGGCATATGTTCTGCTGCAGAAATGACACGTGATATTGCATTTCCGGAAATGACGTAAGCATTACCCGACGTGTACAGAGGATACCTGTACAAGGGGTAAGCGTCCATGGATACGAACCAACTGCTGCTGTAATTGCGTATTACTCCTGTGAATGTATAGACGAAGCCTGCCACAAGTCCGTTTGTTGGAATAGTTACGGCGTTGAGACGTTTCATCAAGTTTGGTAAGTGGATGAACGTATCTGCGTCCACTTTAAGCACAAACCTTGTCCGTGGACAAAACATCTGAACCCATTTCAAACCTAAAATAACTTTCATTGAAAGGTTCGAGTAAGTGTCATCCATATCAACAATTACTATATCCCTGAATGTCAAACTCTCATTTCCTACAAGTTCCCGTTTTACTGGGCCCATGTGCAGTTTGTGACCAAGTAAAAAGAACATTTTGATAGTTGTGTTTGATGTCCATTCCGAATTTGGCCATATATCTGCGTGCACAGCGCTTCCCCATGTATTTCTTATAGTTCTCCTTTCAGCCATACGGTCGTATTGAGATAGACACATTATCACAAGTAATGGTTCTTCGTTATCTGAGCATACCTCGCCACTTTGTACGAGAAATATTTGGTCAAAACGATTCGTTACATTATCTCTCGGTATGAAATATTGCCTTAAATATTCCGGAAATTCAGAAATGCCAAAGTCGATGTCCATTTCACTTCTAGTAATCCAAGAATTCAGTTTAGGAGCCTGTCGGATCCCCGCGTGTGTTGGGGTATGTAGAAAGAACTGATAGATTCCGACTGATAGAACTAGGACCATGTATAACGTCAAACACAAGTAACCCTTAAAAACTCGTCTTCGTCCACCTGCAAACGTTACACCATACATATACATTGAAAACAGAGGTTCTGATAAGACCCCCATTTGCTCCCAGTGGATTCTTCCATGCTTATATATTGGATTAGTCTATATTTTATCTAAGGGATGTCTGGTCTAAATTTTAATTTTGTTTTGTTTTATATTGAATTTCCTATCAGCAAACAGTCTAGATAATAATAATGCGGCGTCTGATCAGAGTCTACACTGTTTGCCAACGCCCCATATATGGGATCATGGGAGCAAATGGGTTAAATTAAAACATTTTCAATAATAACTTCTTCCTTTCTCCACCAAACCCTATGTCGAAGAGAAGATTCTAAAGAGTGGTCATAACACAGGAGAAAGTTGGAGAAAGGAGGGGTTTAGTATTTGTTTGTTAACTGAAGTACTGTTGAAACGGTTTCGATCAAACCTGTTGAAACAGGTATAATAAATGAAATACCATTGAAACAGGTATAATAAATGAAATACATTGTATCATTGAAACAGGTATAATAAATGAAATACTGTAGAAATAGGTATGATAAATGAAATTGTGTAGACTGTAAAACAGGCACATGTATAATAAATGAAATACTGTAGAAACAGGTATAATATATGGATTGTTGTAGACAGTAGAAACAGGTATAATAAATGAAATACTGTAGACAGTAGAAACAGGTATAATAAATGAAATACCGATGTAAGAGGTTGATTAATTGACATGATTTTGAAACGGTTTTACCCACATGATAAAAACAAAGTCTTTTTTTTTACAAGCGGTGTTCTGTCTAAAAATTTAGCAAACACCACCGAGGACAGTATTGTATTAACGTATAACATTCACTGAGCTTAACTCTAAATTTGGCCTGATATTACGGTAAAACGTAGCTAACTCGAACACCCAAACACGTATTAACCCTTTCACCGCCGATGTCGCATAAATGCACCACGACAAATAGTGCAGTCCCAGATCAGACGCCGCCTATTCAAGGCGGCGTCTGATCAGGGTCTTCACTATTTGTCTCAAACTTTATTTCTATATCTGTGCTTTATTCCTTTGAAGTTTGCATTTATTTATCTCATTTCCTTACTTTGCCGAATGATTTAACAAAATTGGTTTGCAGACGAAAGTTAGAAATGTGGCGCCGAAAGGGATAATATATAAGTCTATGTCTTTTTAGACATGTGGCAGCTTAATGCAGGATGACAGTCATGCAGAAAGATTGTAGCTCTCTGCATGACCTTCACCCTGCATTAAGCAGCTATCTGTGTAAACGTTCCCAATTCTACTACTCTACAGGTTCGAAGTAGCGAGGTTTTCACTACATCCCTATCCCTGTTCTATGTTTACTCCAAATTTCAATACCTACTTAATATTCATAGATATAATAGTTATAATGAAAATTTGAAGGTGGACCATTGTAGCCACTTTAGAAAGTAAAGAAACAGATCTATGAAATTCCATGAGCAAACAGAGCAGACCCAGATCAGACGGCTTTTAAAGGAGCAGTCAGAAATGGGTCTACTCTGTTTGCAAATGCGTGAAAAAGTGTATCTATGAAGGAAATGGTTAACCCTTTACTTGTACAATATTCATGTAAAAAATAATATCATGAATATAAACATGTATAAGCTAATTTTATAATTTGAACTTTTCAATGAAACGTTTAGCTGTGACAAAAACTGTAGAATGAGACCTACATCATGTCAAAACAAACAGAAAAGACCCGGATCGTACAGCTCCTGTACGAGCCATCTGATCTTGGTCTACGCTGTTTTCAAATGCGTGAAAAGGCGTTTATATGAAGGAAAGAGTTAAAGGGTTTTTCTACAAGAGCTCGTTTGTCGCTGTTATATTGGCGAATCATTTATGAATGAAAAAGATCGATCCTTTTCAGAGGAGCACAGGTCTACACGCTTGGGCTAATATATCAGTATTATCTTTGTGCTATCTTTGTACATTACATTATCTTTGAATCTCAATAATAAACTGGATATCTCAAGTTACATGTATATTGACGGGTTTTTTTCAAACGATGATGACCCTATTAGTTAATCTCCTCCGTTTTCATCAATATCATTTTGCATCACATCAGTGTACATGTACTCCTATAACATTTTACATATATTTGGGTAGTGGTATCAATATTAGGCCTACTTAGCCCTTTCCTCCATAAATACGCATTTCTACGCCTCTGTAAAAGCCACTTTTTGAAACCAATGTGATAGATAGAACATTTGTTCCTATAGGAGCAAATGCTCTATTTATCACAATGGTATCAATTTACAAAATTCTAAAACAATCCTTTTCTCTCGTTAATGCTCTTTTTCGGTAGATTTATTCAAAGAGGTCGGATCTAAAAATAGCCTATGAGGGAATGGGTTAACCATTTTCCTGTTGAATATTCATGCATGAGAAAATGACCTCATGACACGAATCTACGCAAAATCTCAATAGAATTCCAAAGTCACCAAGGTAGTCACCACATTATAGAATACAACAGTACCTCTACACGAAATATCCATTCCTGATATCCAGTTTAATTACGCTCGTCTCACTTTTAGGCAGAACTTTTAACTTGTACTATTTTGTGACACGCCATTTCCAGGGTGACTCAGCATCTTCCACGAGTATCCTCACTTGACTAAAGAGCACAACCCTAATTACACAGCATTACCGTTAGGCAGACGTCTGCAGTGACACCTATGTTTCCATACATGCACATTTAGATCTGTTGATAACTAACTATTTTGGTTATATATTAAACTGTCTGTGACAACAGACATTATTAAATCGTTAAAGGTGACTGACTTCGGGTTGTTATTTCCATACGAATAGGCCTACCGAACGTACATGCAGAACCGGCGCTACGCTACCACAGGTGCTCGGCGTTCCGCATGTTCATAGGTACGAGCCGGTCCTCCACACCGAGAAGTCCAGACCCGAGCCCGTTACAATATGAAGGAAAGGGTTAAATATCAGACCAGTTTGCCAAATCATCTCATTCAGACACAAGGGAAATAAATAGAACAATAAAAGCTATAGGACAAACTTTTCCGTAACCTGTGAGTTCATAAGTGGAGATAATAGACTTTATAAGATCACTGAATCCCAATAAGATCAATTTCCTATTGAATATTCATGCAAAAATAATAACATCATGAATATTAATTAGCTGAGTTTTTATAATGTAAGGACACGGTGCGTTTTAACATTGGCAGAAACTCTTTAATAAACTGTGGGATATGTTACATAATTATATCTGCAAACAGAGCAGACCTTGACAAGACGTCTCCTACAGGAGCCATCTAATCTAATCTGGATCTACTCTGTTTGCAGATGGAATTATGTAACACAACCTACATGTCTAAAGCAACCTTTCTATACTAAATGAAATTATTTTTGTTACAAAAACGGCATGCTAGCAAAATTGTGAAAAAATACATACCTATACCAGATAATGAAGATGTCCATAGTCTCCGAAAAACTCGATTTATATTTCGAACAATGACTTTCATAGTTACAAATTAGAATGGGTATTAGAAAACGTTTGCAATTGCAATGTGTTCACAAATATTACCAAATTTACTAGTACAAATTCAACACGGAACGGACGATTGCACATCAACGTGCATTGTGTGCATTGAAATGCACATTGAAATGCACAAAGCGGTTCTTGTCCGTTTGCGATTGTTTTCGGGTGTATTCATTGACACTGCATTGAAAATGTTTAGCCGATTAACAAATGTAGCTAAAATTAGGATAAAAGCTGTACAAAAGCACAATTATGTGAAATATTTTATGTTTAATGGGATAAACAAAGCCAATTTCATAGATTCACAGAGCATGCGACTGCTGCGTGAAATAGAGAAGACCCATATCAGACGGCTCTTGTAGGATCAGGGTCTGCTCTGTTTGCTTATTGGCTTTAACAGAACTGTTTCTTGAGTTTCTAAAATAACTACACTGCCCAACCTTCCATATTTCATTACAATTAGTCCATGAATATTGTGTGCAAATATCGTTGAAATTTGGAATAGATATAGAACAGGTAAATGATTAACCCATTACCTCATAGGCTATTTTTAGATACAACCTCTTTGAACAAATTTACCGAAAAGGAGCATTAACTAGAGAAAAGAAACATTTTAAAATTTTGTAGTTTGAAACCATTGTGATAAATAGAGCATTTGCTCCTATAGGAGCAAATGCTCTATTTATCACAATGGTTTCACAAAGTGACTTTTACAGAGTCGTTCAAAGTCGTCAATATGAGGGAATGGGTTAAGTCGTTATTGCCATATATACGCATTTTAACACGTTTGCAGACAAAGCAGACCAAGATCAGATGCCTCATTTACGGGTTTACTCAATTTGCATTTCGATTATAACAGATCTGATTCTTCAATGTCTACCGTGGCCAAACTTGCCAAATTATCTAATTATCCATGATGCCATTACTTCTTACCAGTATATACATGGTGTAAATGGTTAAAAATAAGTTATCCACGTGTCCGCCTAAATGGATGGCTAGTGACACTTTCAATAGAAACGGTTGCATGATTTTTGTTTTCATTTTCGTTGTGACTCTAAGCCCCATTAACTTAGACTGTTACCAGCTAAGACATCCAACGATTACGCTGCCAAATATTGTCTGCTGCAACAGTTGTTGTCTGCTACAAGTTTTGTTTGTTAAACGTTCTCCTCTTGTCTTTAGTTTCAGTTCTATCTTAGATCCTGATAAGACATCCCGTTTTAGATCCAAACGATTTGTATAACTAATCACAGATGCATCAAAACTATGTCAGGTGAACTTTCCATCGCAATCATTTTTAAAAGGTATCCCTATAGTGGCAAACAGATTGTAGCCTGCCTGGGTGCCGAGTTACTCTGCTTCCCTTCTGGACCCAAGCTGTTGGCCAATGCCAGCTAATACTCCACGGTTGAACGATATTGTGTTAAATTATACTGTGTCAATTGAATTTCTCAATTTCTCCTTGCATGCAGCATTTTAACCTATTCGCCCCTACTGATGCCTTTTGGTGCCTCTGCAATTGTTGAATTGTAATTGTTGAAACCATTTGGATGAATAGAGCATTTGCTCCATAAAATATTTTAATGCTCTATTTATCACAGTGGTTTAAAAACTACACAATTCTAAAATTCTCCTTTTCTGTAGTGTATGCTCATTTTATTCAAAGAGGTTGGGTCTAAAGTAGTCTAGGAGGGGATGAGGTAATGATTAAGACATAAATGTACCCGTTTTATTTTCTTCATGCATGTACAACCCAGCCAAGAGTACAGTTAATCCTGTCTTAAACTACCTCGACAACAAGAAGTCTAATTCTGTGTCCTTGAGGCAGAGTGTAGCTTAATGCGGGACGATAATACAGTAAGCTCCAGAATGAAGCTTTCTATATTATTTTCCATGCCTTTTAGCAATTTTTCACTCCTACTAACGTATTCTGACGCCTATGTAAAAGTCAGTTTTTGCAATCATTGTGATAATAGAGCATTTTGCTGCTATGGATCAAATACTCAATTTATCGCATTCGCTTTAAAACTATATAATATTAAAACGATTCCTTTTGTTTAGAAACTGCTCCTTTTCAATATATTTATTCAACGAGGTAGGATCTAAACGTAGTCTATGAGGGAATGGGTTAAGACTTCTATGTTTGATCATTCAATGTTCGCTTCAAACAGGTTCTGTTGTACTTGCTTGTTCGATAGAGATCAGCCAAAGGCCGCTGCTTTACAAATTAGCGCACCATATCACTTCATGTATGTCCTTGACTCTGCTTATTACTGATACAATTGTTTGTAAGCATTTGTATGACGAACGGACACATTCCAAATTTCAAAATATAAAACCTTAAGCCGTTTCTCCATAAATACGCATTTCTACGACTTAGCAAACAGGGCAGACCCATATCAGACGGCTCCTATAGGAGTGACCAGACCAGGGTCCGGCCCGGTTGCTTATTACACCTGATTCTGCAGATTCGTTTATGCTAAAGTTTCTTTTTTCTTGTAGTGTCATTATAAAAATTTCAGTTAATTACTATTCACGCCATTGATTCTTTCCTGAATATTCATAGAGTAAAGGCTTAATCTCATGAATATGTAAACGATAACGACCGTGTCAGTGTTTACTATATTTATGATTTTTATAACAGTCTACGAAACCAGAGTGCTTTGGTCGTTGCGGAAACTGTACAATCTGGGTCCATGCTTATAAAACTTTTAGTTGAGTCTGAGTTCGTTTTCAAGTTTTGATTGGTCAGATTTGAGCCTTTGGCTCAAATCTGTCCAATCAAAAGCTTGAGACCTCAAATCTGACCAATCAATAGCTTGAGAACGAACCCAGACTCAACTAAAAAGCTTTATAAGCATGGACCCTGATCTACATTATTCTCCGTATAAGCAAATAGAGCAGGACCCTATCAAACGACTCCTACAGTCAAATGCGTTTTCTATAAAGAAAATGGGAAGGCGAATATCTCCATAAGTTTTTATCTTTTGTTCTAATCCTATAATGATACTCTGATAGTATCATGTAAAACGTATACTTACCCAAATAAGATATGTTTAAAGTAAACATTAAAGTAAAGGGATACTATACAAAGCTGACTGCATAATTTCAAACAAGTGATATTATCTGTAGACAAGAAATGCAACTAGAGCTATAGTTGTTTTGTTCTGCACTGCAAATGTGAAATCTATACCCGTGTATACTTCAACAATACAAGATGCAACTGATTTAGATCTAGGTGTAACACGCTGTAAAGCTTCGGCCTTTCATCATGTTTAAAACAAACTGACTCTCTGAAAGTGGATGTTAACACTTTACTCTAGAAATACACCTTCACAACCACAGTAGACCCAGATCAGACGGCTTCTGCAGCAGCTGTCTGGTCAGGGTCTGTCCTGTTTGCTTATGAAATAATATAGACATGGTACTACAGTTTCTGTCATTGCCAAAATTCCTCTGTTCATGTGCTAATATAATGATTAATCTGATTAATATGCATGGTGCCATTATTTCTTGCATGAATATTCATGGAGTAAAGGGTTAAAAGATGATATAGTTATAAGGTGTTCGGATTAACCCTTCAACGCCCATGATCCAAGAGATGGGGCACGCAAACCGGACCAGTTCAACCAAAGTGTTAGTTACATGTAGCAGTCCTCTAAACCGGACATTCAAAATAGCAAAAATGCGGGTCTGTAAGACAGGTTACAGCTTAACTTAGGATGAAAGCTCCTCTGGGAGCTGTCTGAATTTGGTATACCTTGTTTGTAAAGGCGTCAAAAGGAAGAAAGGTTAGAAATTTACTTCTGCGGTTGAACTTCGATACATCGAACTCCAAGGGACCATACAAATAAGTTCGAGATAACAGGAGTTCGAGTTATCTGTGTTTTTTATCTGGACAAGTTCTGAAGTTCACAGCTGAATGCAGGTCTAAAGTAATGCCAAAAGCTCCTGTATGAGATGTTTCTAGATATGCGTAGTTATATATTTTAGAGCAATTCTGTATTGTAAGTTTTAGGACTGAACGTTTAGTTCGAGTTGTCCCTAAGTTCGAGCTATCGAAGTCCAACTTTACTTTTATATCCATCATACAAGTAAAATTGGCAAACGGTTTGGATCCAGATGAGACACCGAGTAATTCGACGTGTCATCAGGACACAGACTAATCGTCACGCTGATTGTGATTTGATAAAAGGAAAAAAGATAAGTTTTAAACCTGTTGAAGACGACAATTTAGCCGACGAAAGGGTTAATGAAAATGTGTTAGCCATTCGCCTGCTAAGCGCGGACTGACGGTAACCTCATCAGGATACACGCTGTTTGATACTCGGCTATTAGTTTCTCAAAAGCTTGAACGAATTGGAAGGGCAACTTATAACATATCGGAATTTTAGCAGACAAATTTTTATAGGAGGCTAAATGTTAATTGTAATTGACATACATTAGAACCTTAAGTGGCCATATGCGTCTTAAAAAGTAAGTGTTTGCATAATGCAGGGCAAAGGTAATGCAGAAATCTCCTATAGAGCTTTCTGCATTACTTTTGACCTGCATTAAGTTACCACCTGCCTTTCAACCCCATAATTAGAACTGTTTTTGATGGGTGATTAAGAGAGGTCCTACTCTCTGGCTGCCAAACGCGAATCTTTGAATACATTTACAAACACCGTGGTCAAGATGAGAGCCCTTATCAAGGCACAAACTGTTTGTTTTTATGAGTGTGTGTTTTGAAACAAAATGAAGAAAATTCAAAAATGAAAATTGGAGCAGACAGAGATTGCAGACGACAATAGAGTTGCATTGCATCTCTTGGTGATCTTAACTCCTGTCACGTTGCGTAACTGTCGTCTGTAACATATATCACCGTCTGCTTCAATTTCTACTCTTAATATTTCTTCCAACTCTTTTCGAAAAATCATTCAATGTTTTAAACAGTCGGAATACTGATAAAATTGATTACATTCCACTTTATCTCGATCCAAACTGATGTCATAGGTTTTAAAGAATTAGCTGAAAGCGTGCAAATACTTCAGTCCCATTTATAAACACAATCACTTGTTGCAAATGCATAGCATGACGCATTGCTTTATTCGGTATTTACGCTTACTCTGCTGAACAAGACAGTGTCTTCCCAAACGCTGATCTGTTGCAAGATTTACTTACACCCCATTCGTCCAAGCTTTTAGAAACGGTTGACTGAGTGTCAAACAAGTTGGATCCAGATGAGACGCCGAGTTACTCCAGGACGCCGAGTTACTCCAGGACGCTTTTTTGTAATATATTTCGCTAAGCAGTTTAAAGCTTAAGGTTGCACGGGGTAATTACGAGCCGTACAATGCATAAACCAATAAATGCATACAGAGAAACTATGCGACTATTATTGAAGCTACTATTGTAATATTTATTAAGAAAGCAGCGATGGAACCCTTAATTCATTTGATAGAATTACCATATTTCAGTATTGTACTTTTAAAACCATTTTCTTCATATAAACGCATTGTCACCGTTTTGCAGCCATATTAGACCCAGATCAGTCAGCTTCGGTAGGATCCAGCCATAGTAGACCCAGATCAGTCAGCTTCGGTAGGATCCGTTTTTATCATGCTCTGCTCTATTTACTTTGAAATTATAAAAAAAACTAACCTTATAGTTTCTACCAATACCCCCAAAGGCATGTGAACATAATTATGTCATTATAAATTTTCAGCTTATAAATAGACATGCGTCATTGTTTCTTACATGGATAGGCAATGGTTAAACAAGGCGAAACGGGGCACAGCATATCTAGCCTTAAGATAGAGGCACAGATCATAGATTTAGACTAACCCTTAACTCCATGAATATTCATGTTACAAATAATGACATCATGAAGATTAATTGTTACAACAGCATACAGACACATGACTGTTTGGCCATGGAGGACACTGTAAAGATCTTATCTATATCATAACATAAACAAATAGAGCAGACCCTGATCAGACGGCTCCTACATGAGCCGTCTGATCTGGGTCTACTCTGTTTGCAGAGGCGTAGTCTAGAAAGGCGTGTTAACCTTTCCTCAATAAATACGCCTCTCTACGCCTCTGTAAAAATAACCTATTGAAATCATTGTGATAAATAGAGCATTTGCTCCTATAGGAGCAAATGCTAGATATTTATCACAATGGTTTCAAACTACAAAATTCTAAAATTCCTTTTCTCTAGTTAATGCTCCTTTTCGGTAGATTTATTCAAAGTGGTTGGATATAAACATAGCCAATGAGGGAATGGGCTAATGGAGTAAATGGTTAAAAGGAGCAATAAAGGTCGCATTTAAACGGTGAAATAAAGAAATAATTAAAGGTCGAGGTTTACAATCAATTAAGATCCAGGACAGCGGGGTCTATGAGAGTTGTAAGTAAAACGAATCAAATATTTTAGTTTTCAATTGGGGGGGGGGGTTAAATTATAAATACAGTAATACCGATCTTAAGCGGCCATTCATTTATTGAGTATAGGAGTGTTAAAAAGGGGTTGCTTAATGCTGGGCAAAAATAATTCAGAAAGCTCCTGTATGAGCTTGTTGTGTTACCTTTGGCCTGCATTAGGCTACCATCTGCCTTTACAGACCCATAATAAGCCCTACTTTAATGGCGGCTTAATACAGGTTATACTGTATATATTTTACTTAGATGCTCCTGTAAAAGCCCCTCCTATGTATGGTCGTGTTATTCGTATTGAGGCTACATTATTTATCAACAGATAACACATTAGAGCAGATGGATGACTGTTTAACATTGTATACTTGGAATAGTGGTCTTCATTAAGGTATACATTATCTGAATAGGTACATGTAACACAAAAGTGCAGATGACGATGTAGACCCAGACAAACGCATTGATTTCAATTCAATTCTATTGAAATCCGTCGATGTATAAAACAATAACCAGAGTGTGTGGGTGCAAGAAAAAATCATCAAGTCGAATTAGATCTTTATATCCCTTTATTCAATAACTACGCCTTATAACGCATTCGCAAATACAGTAGACCCAGATCAGACGGCTATTGTATGAGCTTTCTTATCAAGGTCCTCTCTGTTTGCAATAAGATACTATCAATGCGGTATGGTTTGACAGTTTCTGACATGGAAAATATGTCATTGTTCATATGCCATTACATGTATATCAAATCATTTCATTAATAGTGCATGATATCAATAGTTCTGATACGACATTTCATGGAGTATAATTATAGTGTATACATGTATTGGCATAACATGGTCTTTGATCAAAGTTCCAATGACGTGAACTTTTAGCATATTTAATGTACGAGCGGGTGAATCATTGTCTTTATAAAACAATTTAGATCCAGATAAGACACTTAGTTAACCGAACCAAACTATTTGACCCTCTGTTGTTGGTGGTAATTTTTTAAACAAAGCCGTCCAAGTTTTGAGCGAACGGGTACAACTTACACAACATGTAAACGTTTAAATAATTTGAGATCAGGAAGTGTTGATTAAATATGAACATGAATACTTCCTACGTGTATATCAAATTTCTTGTCAATTGCAATTACCAAATATTGGTATACCTAAATGTAGTTTCACAAATATCTTGCTCTTAAAGGTGTTTAGCTGCACATAGTGCCGATACAGATACCCAATGTCTAAAGATCACAGGCATTGACCAACAGTCATTGTCATTAAAATGAACTCATGGAAACGGATAGTTTATAAGTGAAATAGGCGAAATCTAAGAGGACGGCAATGTTCATAGCAAGAGATGTATTACTGTGCTAATTTGAAGACAGCGACTGTGAACTAAGGTCTTGACATGCATGTAAATGTGATACAAACGGTGTTATTAATTGTGTTATGAACCGTGCTATGAACTGTGTCAAAGCTGCATTTAAATCATGGTACTAACTGTGTTATGAACTGTGTCACGAGCTGCATTTAAATCAAAGTACTGACTGTGCTATAAATTGTGCTATGAACTGTGCTATCAATTGTGTCACGAGCTGCGTCAAAATCAGGTCACTAACTGTGCTATAAATTGTGTTATGAACAGTGCTATGAATTGTGTATAATGGCTGTGAACTGTGATATGAATTTAGTCACGAACTGCATTTGAATCATTACATGAGCTGTACTATTAATTGTGCTATAAACTGTGTTATGAATTGTGGCATTAGCTGCATTAGAATCATGGCATGAGTTGTGCTATTAATTGTGCTATGTGCTGTGCCAGGTACTGTGTCATGAACTGCATTTGAATAACAGCGAAAGCCCCCTAAACCGGACGTTCAAATTAAATATAGTACCAATGCCAGTCTGTAAGTCAGGTGGCTTTCTGTTTGACTTCCACCCTGCATTAAGCCATCTGCCTAAAATATCTAAATTCTTCTTTATTAATATTCAGGTTTAGAGGGGTTTACTGTATGGTATGAACGGTGCTATAAAAGAAATAACAGTGTAAGACTAGGCCAATCGCTGACTCTTTGACGAAAAGTATGATGAAAATATATTTTAGTTGCCAGAGGTCCAGATAAAATTCTCCACCCAAACCCTATGATGCGACTACTGTTTAGTATCATATGTTAAAGCGTGGTCACAACATAGGGTTTGTTGGAGAAATAACAATTTTAGTATTTTTACCTGTTGTTCTGTTTGCTATAGGGCTCTAATTTCATTAGCATACAGTATGTATCCGGATGAGGTGTGAGGTGTCACTGGTGTCTAGTCTGGATCCGAACTGATTGATGTTTTGTACAAAACTTTGATAAACTTGTATTTTGAAATAAAAGTTGACAAACATTTCTGAAAAATCAAAACTTTAATATACCTTGTATTTTGAAAATAAAGTTTAAACCCATTTCTGAAAAATCAAAGCATAACATCGTATTTTGAAAATAAAGCTGACACACATTTCTGAAAAATGCACAGCAGGTAAAATGTTGACTCTTCTCACGCTAAGTGATTTTGACTGGCATTTGCAGCTTGGATCCAGATGGCGTGTAACTCGGTGTCTCATCAGGATCCAAACTGTGTCACACTCAGTCAATAAGTTCTCAAATGATTGAAAGAATCGGGTGTCAGTGAAAATTTCAGAAGATCAAAGATTAAGCAGACATCGTTTTCAGCATGAGTAGGTTTAAATATTAATAAATGGAACTGCAGCAAAACCTCGAAGTACGTATCATTACGGATCTGTAAGGTAGATGGGACGTTAATGCAGGAGGAAAGCAACAGAAACAGAAAGCTCCTCTGAGAGCTTTCTGCATGCCTTTCATCCTTGCATTAAGCAGTCACCTGCCTGAAAAGGTATGAATTCTTCTAAACTAAAATTTTGATTTATCGAATTTTATTTGTAGTTGTAGACCAAGATGAGAACTCGTGTCTTAGGGTGGTTGGTCCTTGTCTACACTGTTTGCGAGCCACGACTATACCTTTCATTGTAGCGGAGATCATTTTTGACATAACTGACCTTGTTAAATAGTTATTTGGTAAACATCCAGGACTTTATCGACATACAAATGGAGGAAGCAAGGTGAGTACATAACTACGAAAGACGGGCGGTGACATTTCCATTTCAAGATTTCACACAAAGCAATTCATGATTTCACGATTTCACAATTTCACAATTTCACGATTTCACGATTTCACTTCAAAATTTCACAATTTCACGATTTCACAATTTCACGATTTCACGATTTCACTTCAAAATTTCATGATTTCACGATTTCATGATTTCACAATTTCACGATTTCACTTCACAATTTCACGATTTCACAATTTCACGATTTCACAATTTCACGATTTCACTTCAAAATTTCACAATTTCACGATTTAACAATTTCACAATTTCACGATTTCACAATTTCACGATTTCACGATTTCTCTTCAAAATTTCACAATTTCACGATTTCACAATTTCACAATTTCACGATTTCACGATTTCTCTTCAAAATTTCACAATTTCACAATTTCACAATTTCACGATTTCACGATTTCACTTCAAAATTTCACGATTTCACAATTTCACGATTTCACAATTTCATGATTTCACAATTTCACGATTTCATGATTTCATTTAGTCCATTTGAATTGTTATGACGTCATCAAAACGCACATGTTGAAGTAAAAGCCACGATGAAAGAAACGGCGGAAAACTATGACAATCTTCCCTTCCAGAACTGTAGGGCCGAGGGCCTTCATATTTTGCATGTAGCTTGTCCTCAGGTCCACCATCAATATTGTTTAACCCTTTCCTGCATGAATATTCATGCATGAGAATTGCCAATCATGTGTTTATTGTGTTAAATCATTGTCTTATGTTTGTATGACACTGTACTGGAGGAGAATTTAATTAATAATAAACTGTAAGAAATAATGACATCATGGATTTTAAATAAGATTAAATCCTATAGGAGTCGTCTGAGCTGGGTCTAGCCTGTTTGCAAAGGCGTAGAAAGGTGTATTTATGGATTTCAAATTGCCATCCTGATTTCAAGGGCGAGAGCCACTCTGTTGCCTTAATTACGTCAGCGTGCCACGTGGCTAAAAGATTCTACATGAGGTTGAAATTGCGAAATCGAGAAATTGTGAAGTCGTGAAATCTTGAAATTGTGAAATCGTGAAATCGTGAAATCGTGAAATTTTGAAGTGAAATCGTGAAATCGTGAAATCGTGAAATCATGAAATCATGAAATCATGAAATTGTGAAATCGTGAAATCATGAATTCTATTGTGTGAAATCTTGAAGTGGAAATGTCACCGCCGGTCTTTCGTACATAACCCTTTTGTGTGATATTCATGTAAGATTATTGTAAGAAATAATAATATCATGAATATCAATTAGATTACTTTTTCATGAAAACGTATGAACAAGGGAATCTTTGGATATGGCAGAACCTGTAGAATTAGCTCGGTAGTATTCCATAAGCAATTTGAGCAGACTCTGGTCTGACGGCTCCTATCGGAGTGGTCTGATCTGGGTCTATTCTGTTTGCAAAGGCGTCCCTATCAAGTAAAGTGATATACGATGTATCCGAGCTGTGTTGGTAGTGTAAGAACTGAACACTCAGCTCTAATAAAATCTCATAAGCAAACAGAGTAGATCTTGATCCGACGGCTCCTGCTGGAGCCGTCGGATCTGGGCCTACTCTGTTTGCAAATGTGTGTAAAAGCATTTGTGTGAAGGAAATGGTTAACACAGGTGGGACTGAGAGGGAGATGATACAATACCTTACAAGCAGTGTAGATCCAGATCTGATGTTGGGATGGTTGCTTAATGTCTGAATGTGTGATGTTTAAAACAGAAGAGCGCTTATACTGTTGGCATTGACAAATTACGTAGAGTGTTCGCTCATCAGTCGAAACATAGTCAATGTTCGGACTGACCTGGGTCTACTATGCTCACTCATCATATTTTATAACGTAGCTCATGTACATTTACTACATAAAATTGACTGAACCGTGTTTGAGAACTTCAGCCTGTTTCAAAAGTATCTCGTCTGTTGATAAAATGTCGTCTGCTGAAAACACGTCGTCTTCTAATAAATTGTTACCAGTTGCAAAACGATCATCTAATGAAGTATCATCTGCTAAAAGAGAATGTTGTAGGCTGGTAACAACATCACCTGCTTCAAAATGTTTTACCTAAATTCCAAGATGTTGTATGCTTCAGGCAGTGTCATCTATTTCAAGTGTCGTCTGTTTCCAAGGTTTTCTGTGCTTGAATTAGGGTAAACGTATATTTTCACCTATGCCAAAATGTACCGTCTATTCCAAAGGCACCTTCGCAAGTCATGTTAGATTTACATCACGTTTAAGTTAACAAGTACCGTCTACTTCAAACGTATAGTCGTGTTCGCAAGTCATGTCAGCTAGTTTTTAATTAACAAGTTTAGTCTATTTCAAAGCTACGTCCATTTTGATCTAATATAAGTTAACAAGATTGGTCTATTTCAAAGGTATGCTCATTTTCGCATGTCATGTCAGAGTTGCACCTAGATTCTAATCAATACGTTTAGTTAAAAAGTCTAGTTTCTAATTAATAAATGTAGGTTATTTTTACGGTACGCTCATTTTCACAATTCATGTCAGAGTTGCATCTAGATTCTAATTAATACGTTTAGTCTATAAATTAATTTAAACAAATCAGGTCAGATTTACAGTTAGCTTTTAATTAATAATTGTATTCTTCCAACACACAGTATAATTATGTCTATTTCAGACGAGTTTTAAAAGTGTTTTATTATGTTGAAAATGAAAAGTTTCCACTAAATATCTGATCGGCTATTACATGTATATATTTAGTAAATGCAGCGTATAATGCCTATTACAGGCGCGCGGCACACGTGCTTTATCTAACGATGCAGACAAAATGTGCTGGTCAACATCTTCAGCAATCACATACATGTATCTAGTTTCAGTGCAACCTACAGACTTCCCATTATTTGTATTATGTCTATTTCAGGTGCGCAGCCCATCTATTCACATACAATGAAGACGATAAGGTTCCATTGAAGACTTTCTTCAGTTACTACAGACATGGGTTCCCGATGCTAGCCGTCATAATAGACGGTCATTATGGGGAAACTATTTTTGATTGTTTCGAAAACTTTCAGGTGTGTACAAGTAGCTTGTGTCTGACCATGCCTGGTCATTTTTAACACATTCCCGCCTAGTGGCATATTTTGATGTCGCTCCAAAGTAGCAAATGTTCTATTTATCACAATGGTTTCAAAAGTATATAATTCTAAAAAAATCCTTTTTCTAGTAAATGCTCTTTTTCAGTAGATTTATTTAAAGAGGGTGTTTCTAACAGTAGTCTAGGAGAGAATGCGTTAACCCTTTATTCCATGAATAGTCCTGAAAAAGGATATTATTAATTAGATGAATTCTTTAAAATGGCGTATATGATGACATATTAAATTGCTGCCATGGCAGAAACTGTAGACTGAGACATTTATTATTTCATAGGCAAACAGATATGATCCTGATCAGATGGCGCCTATGTTGATCTGGGTTTGCTATGTTTAGCAATGCGTATTTTTAAAGATAATGGTTAAAATTAGATCAGATGAAGAACCAGTATTGGCATTTTGTTCGATTCGTTTGGATTCTTATATGAAGTATGTGCAGTTGCCGTCCAATCTCTCAGAGATGGTTCAACCCAGAGTTTTCTACAAAAAAAGTCTGATCTTGTTCTACTGTGTTTGTAAATGAATGAAAAGGTGTATCATCCACAGGCATAAAACTTCTAAGATCAATATGAGAAACTGCGTAACTCGGCGTCTCATTAGGATCCAAACTGTTTGAAGGTTTAATCGAATCGGCAATAGTCAAAGTTGTACAAGATTCAAGGTTGATCAGACATTATGTTTTAAATGCGGGAAAAAGTTTAAAAGCAGCCCTGTAGAAGTTTTCGGAGGGGTAAATAGTTTGTCTATTTGTCTTTCACGCATATGTTGCATAAATGCACCAAGACAAATAGTTCAATCCCAGATCAGACGCTGCATTTTGTCTCAATCTCTATTTCTATACCTGTGCTTTATTCCTTTGAAAATTGCATTCAATTATCTCATTTCCTTATTGTACCGAATAATTTAACAAAAATGGATTGCAGACGACAATTAAAGATTTGGGGCGCCGAAAGGGTTAACTACCGGGTCTCGACTGTCATTTTCAAACAGTTTGGTTCCCGATGAGATGCCGAGTAACTCTACGTTACATCAGAATCAAGTTGTTTGCCACTCGGCAATATGAGAAACTGAGTAACTCGGCTTACTTTCTAAAACCATTCATCCAATACATTTTTAAAAAAAAAATGATTGCAATGGAAATTTCAGTTGACATCAGTTTTGATAGCATGGAAAGGGTTAAGGAAAACTAAATGCACGAATTAAAATAAGCATTGTGTCATTGTTGCTATTTACACTTAAATATGGTTATGTAAATCTGCCACATTGTGTACAATGTATTTAAAAACGTTTTTGTTGTCAATGTCGCCTCCGGGATTACCAATGCAAACTGATTGAATCAAGATAAAACGCCGAGTAACTCGGCGTCTCACCAGGATTCAAACTGTTTGTTAACTGTGGTAATGTACATGTTTTGAAAGAAAATAGCAGAACATTAAAAAAACAGAAATTGTAGCAGACGACAAATTTTGCAGGCGACAATATTTGGCAGAGAAAGCGATAACCTTGGGGATCTGTGAAAGAGGAAGTCATAAACGTTTTCGACGCCAACTAATGTTCGTATGCGATAATGTCGTCTGCTTTAAGTTTCCATAGTGCAAGTCCCTTCTATTTATTCTCTAAAATATTAGTGGTTGGTCAACTAGTGTTGACCCTGTTCAGACACCGATCTACTCGACGTTTCATTTAGAACTGTTCGCAAAAGTAAGCAAAGATTCGCCAACTGACACATGCCTTATTGGTCGCTATCCGGCGATTTCGGCGGTAAAACATTTAACCCTTTCCCTTATATAAACTTGTGTCCACGCATTTGCAAACAGAGTAGACCCAGGTCAGACGGCTCCTACAGGAGCCGTCTGATCAGGGTCTGCTCTGTTTGCTAATGGAATTCTATAGATCTGTTTCTTACTTTCTAAATTGGCCACAATGTTTCGCCTTCCATATGTCACTATAATTATTTTGACCATGAATATTCAGTAGGTATTGCAATTTGTAATAAACATAGAACAGGGTTATAGTTAATTTGGTAGTCTCTACTTTGCAACGCGTTTTGAAAATGTCGAAACATACATAAATCATTTGTTTACATGCTAAAGAGAAATATATCGCAATAATAAACATGCATCATCCTTGTTAAAGGATTAAGCTTTTTGGCCTGTATAAACCTAACAAGCTGATGATGATGATGATGATGATGATGATGATGATGATGATGATGATGATGATGATGATGATGATGATGAAAAACCAATCGAATAAACAATGATGATGACGGACAATTTCATGTTGTTGTTTTTTTTTATCGAAGACCCGGTGTTATTCACGAATGTATTAGAATTATTTGAGCTGCGTTTTATTTATGCATAGGCTGATGATAATTTGTTCTACACGACAAAATTATACGTACCGACGAAAACGGTTTATTTTATGTCACAAGAGCATTTTTAGATATAAGTTAAAATTGACAATCTTCATGATTATGATTGAACATAACAAATACAAGTTTTATTGATAATAAGAGTAGGACGTTGCACTCGATTTTCTCTGTGTCCGCTTCCATCTCCCAGGGACGTCCAATTAGCCCATAGATGTCAGAAACGGATATTAATCAACACAAACAACCAACCAAGTTTTATGATGTAATTGAAAGTATGCGTTTATTGTATGGACTATCACCTTAGTTACCTCATGATTGGACTGTTTTCTAAGCCTTTGTTTAGGGACATTTTACTTAGTTACCTCATGATTGAATTGTTTTCTAAGCCTTTGTTTAGGGACATTTTACTTGGTTACCTCATGTTTGGATTGTTTTCTAAGCCTTTGTTTGGGGACATTTTACTTTACTTTTTACAGGTATTCAGGATTCACTGCTACAGTTCTCAGCCCAGGGTGATATGCACGGACTCGAAGGCGGCTCGTGCCACTGACGACCATTATTACACAATACCAGTGAATACTAAACATAAGTTTCAGAAGATTAAAGGACACTCATCTGGTAAAATATATCATTTTAACCATTTCCCTCATAAAAACGCATTTTCACGCCTTTGCAAGCAGAGTAGACCCATATCAGACGGCTCCTGAAGGAGTCCTCTTATCTTGGTATGTTCAGTTTGCCTATGAAGTTATTATAGATATGATTCTACAGTTGCTACAAATACCAAAATATCCTGCGTACATGTGCCATCATAAAATTCAGCTAATAGATATTCATGGTGGCATTACTTCTTACATGAATATTCAATAGGGAAAGATTTAAAACAATACAATAATGCCCTCTCTAAAGAGTTGAAATATAATACAATAATGCCCTCTCTAAAGAGTTAAAACATAATACAATAATGCCCTCTCTAAAGAGTTAAAACATAATACAATAATGCTCTCTCTAAAGAGTTAAAACATAATACAATAATGCCCTCTCTAAAGAGTTAAAACATAATACAATAATGCTCTCTCTAAAGGGTTAAACATAATACAGTAATGCCCTCTCTAAAGGGTTAAAACATAATACAATAATGCCCTCTCTAAAAGGTTAAAACATAATACATTAATTCCCTCTCTAAAGCGACCACTTTATGAATAAACATATGCAATATTAAAACGTTACACCATATATACACTTTTCAACACGACTGCATGCAAAGTAGACCCAGGTCAGACGGCTCCTTAAGGAGCCGTCTGATCCGGGTCTGCTTTGTTTACTTATGGATTTATATATATCTGATTCAGCAGGTTCTACCAGGGCCAACACCTTTCTTGTTCATGTGCCATTTCAAATGTTAAACTATTTTATATTTCATACACTCATATTAATTTTACATGAATACTCATAATGTAAATAGTTAAAAGACACGTGGCTGCTTCAGCACTTAATGGGCGAATTTGCAGGTATGGGTCATAATTACGAAAAATGGGGGTTGTCATAGAAACGGTTAAAATACACGTAGCCTAAACTTATTTAAACTTCAGTACATTGGCGATTCTTATTCAGGAGACTTTTCTGAACAGTGTGGTACCCATGGAAAAAGTGTAAGTGGGGGAGGTTGATGGTAGACCCCATTAACTCCCTGAGTACTATACTGTAAGTGTAGTAAAATGGGGTGTTTGTATTTTAGTGAGTGCGAATACATATTGTTCGGCTTTTTGGAAGTTTATACAACTTTACCCACTTGTGAAGACACACATGTCTGCTCTAATTTGGATCTGGTACAATTGTGACTACTTCCGATTCGATCAAACTTTTGAGAAAAGATTGATCGAGTGTCAAACAGCCTGGATCCTGATGGGATGCCGAATAATTAGGTGTCTCATTTGGATCCAAATTGCGTCAATGTGCAAATCAGGTTAAATATCTCACCAAGTGTTTTTACTGAAACATTAAAATAATGACCTAGCAATGTGCTAGTTTAATTTTTTGTTTCTCACAAACGGGTTTGTTTAAAAATGTATATTTTGTTTGGAAAATACAATCCGTTTTAGGAAAGGGTTACATATTACAATGCAACCCCTCCAAACCAGACGTTCGAATTAGTGTCGGTGCTTGCCTTTAAGACAGGTGCAGCTTAATGCAGGAAGAAAGACAGGTGACAGCTTAATGCAGGACGAAAGACAGGTGACAGTTTAATGCAGGACGGAAGACAGGTGACAGCTTAATGCAGGACGAAAGACAGGTGACAGCTTAATGCAGGACGGAAGACAGGTGACAGCTTAATGCAGGACGAAAGACAGGTGACACCTTAATGCAGGACGAAAGACAGGTGACAGCTTAATGCAGGACGGAAGACAGGTGACAGCTTAATGCAGGACGAAAGACATACAGACAGCTTCCAAAGGAGTGTTTGCATGTCTTTCGTCCTGCATCAAGCAGTCGCCTGCTTACACAGATCTAAATTCCTCTTCACTAAACTTCCGATTTCGAGGTGTTAATCTGTACGTATTTCGTGCAAATGATGTTCTTCATGTATTCCTTAGTCGGAGAACCCCAGACGTTATCGCAGATTCTCGCCGAAAATGACCAGCTACCAGTGATGGCGAAACTTGCATGCAGTCCTGACTCAAAAGTGCAGGTTGGGTCCGATAGGCTAGACGCTGGAAACATTGGCAACCTTCTGATAACAAAGACATACGAGGAAAACTATCTTATGGTCAACAGCATAGATACAACCGGTATAGCGTACTTCCATCTGTCTGTCCGTCATACTGAAAGCTTTAACTAAATCAATGTTGTTTTTTCTTTAAGCCTTGACTTCATAAATAATAATGACTTTATTTTACGTGGATGGTCGCTTAAGACAGGTTCTATTGTATATTGAACCTTTTTGTGTTAACAAAGAGGCGTAAAATGATTAGTACTTTACTCTGGCACTAGATCGAAAATGGCTATAGTTCTACATATACGTATAACTACTATCATACAGAACTATAGTCTTTTCGATCTACTGCCAATGTACTTTCACTGCCGGTCGAGAATATTTGGTCTTCTTTGCAAACGGTTTGGATCCAGATCAGATGCCGATTATCCAATATGTTTGACACTTGGTTCCAAGTTTCTTAAAGGTCTCTGCAATGACACTCGGTCAACAGTTTCTCAAAGGCCTCATCGAATCGGAAGTAGGCACACATTCTTTTACAACGAAGTAAGGTTACATGTTCGATCCATATTTTTAGGTTTGAAGATGAATGCTGAATATTGTCTAGTTGCTCTCACTGACGAAATTACCGCCACGCCGATTACTGGGTTTAAGTACAAGTGTGAAAAAGAGTACCAAACTTTCTTGAAGAGGCTAGACCACGAGGTTGCGACAAGTGGACAAAAGTACGACAAAACAATAGGAGATCCGGGTGAGCTGCCCAATTGGTAGTTTGATCCCCAGTCGATCATTTCTTATGTAATTAACAAAAATGTACGCACGTTACTACCTGGTAACCAGACTATTTATTTGATATGTTAGGGTGTTTTATCATAATTATAAATAATTTTCAGTTAAATATGTTTAGGCAATTTGACACTCCCTGTATATCCATGGATGACAAGGTCACATGAGAAGAGATTCCTTTAAAGCATGGCAACAGTAAACTAATTACGGGGTCCACTGTCACATGTATCACACTATCGGCGACTGTCAGCAAACGAGCTGGCTTGGTTCTCCGTGTTCTAAATTCTGATTGAAGCTAGAAACCTTTCAAAACCGAACTGTTTGTAAAACTTATCACAAATTCGCCCCTACAGTACAAACTATTTACAATATGAAAGCTTTGGGGGGTTTTCTCTGGAGTCTGGAGTTTCATTGAAGTGATTTACATATAGCTAAACGCAGTATCGCTCTTGCTCTAAATAGCTTTTTTTTCAACAATTCCAGATTTTGCCACGTACAAGGAGGACGAAGATAACAACATTTATAATATGCCAAAAATGAATCTCAGCAAAGTTCCGTCAGAGGGTATGTCAGTAATTGATTTTGAAATGTATTAAAAAAAAAAATATTATTAAATAAATCTTAATTTCAATTCATCCTACTGAAAGCGACTTCAGATGTTAGCGATCACGGATCTTTTACAACCTGCACTTTAAACCCATTTGATTGTCTTACGCCTGTCTTTGTTGAAATATTTTAAAATACTCTAACGCTTCACACACAAGATTAAAGTGTGTGTGTGTGTGTGGTATCTAACGCCTTACTAACAGTATTCTGTTATATGCAAATGCTGTATATTTTAGACTGACACACGTATAGTGCTGAGACAATGTGATAGCATGCTATATACACACATATCAAAACTGCACAACTAGTCACACGACCTAATACCACAACTAGTCACACGACCTAGTACCACAACTAGTCACACGACCTAATGTCACAACTAGTCACACGACCTAATACCACAACTAGTCACACGACCTAATACCACAACTAGTCACACGACCTAATACCACAGCTAGTCACACGACCTAATACCACAACTAGTCACACGACCTAATACCACAACTAGTCACACGACCTAATGCCACAACTAGTCACACGACCTAATGTCACAACTAGTCACACGACCTAATACCACAACTAGTCACACGACCTAATACCACAACTAGTCACACGACCTAATGCCACAACTAGTCACACGACCTAATACCACAACTAGTCACACGACCTAATACCACAACTAGTGACACGACCTAATACCACAACTAGTCACACGACCTAATACCACAGCTAGTCACACGACCTAATACCACAGCTAGTCACACGACCTAATACCACAGCTAGTCACACGACCTAATACCACAACTAGTCACACGACCTAGTACCACAACTAGTCACACGACCTAATGTCACAACTAGTCACACGACCTAATACCACAACTAGTCACACGACCTAATGTCACAACTAGTCACACGACCTAATACCACAGCTAGTCACACGACCTAATACCACAACTAGTCACACGACCTAATGTCACAACTAGTCACACGACCTAATACCACAACTAGTCACACGACCTAATACCACAACTAGTCACATAACATGATATCACAAACAGTTACATGATACGATGCCACACCTAGTCATATAACATAATGTCACAAATAGCTGCATGGCATGATATCACAAATAGTCACATGACATGGTGACACAAATAGTTACACAGCATAGATGACATGATACCGCGACTAGTCACATGTCATTATACATGTATCACAACTAGTCACATAGCGCAATACTACAACTAATCACATGATATTTTACCACAATTAATCACATGACAATACCACAACTAGTCACATGACATTATACCACAACTATTCATATGGCATGATATCATAACTAGTCACATGACATGATACCCCAACTAGTCAAATGACAATCTACCACAACTAGTCACAAAACACTATACCACAACTAGTCACGTGACATAATACCACGACTAGTCACATGACATTCTACCACAACTAGTCACACAACGTTATACCACAATTAGTAGCAAGACATTATGCCACAACTAGTCACATGGCATTCTACCACAACTAGTCACATGACATAATACCACAACCAGTCACACAACATTATACCACAACTAGTCACATTACATTATGCCACAACTTGTCACATGACATTCAACCACAACTAGCCACATGTCATTATACCACAACTAGTCACATGACATTATACCACAACTAGTCACATGACACCACATGGCATTATACCGCAACTAGTCACACAACATTATACCACAACTAGTCACATGACACAACAACTAGTCACATGACCTTCTACCACAACAAGCCACACAGCATTATACCACAACTAGTCACACAACATTATGCAACAACAATAAGCAGGTAATACTTCAATTATGCAGACATAGATGCCCGTTGATAAGGTTACTCAGAATTTGAAAAAAAAAAAAACCTTCAGCGGCCCAGCTGACGAATTTCTGTTATCATTTGAAAACGGTTTGGGTCCAGGTGAGAGGCCGAGTAAAGGTACATGTATGAGTCATGCAGGAAACACCACATACAAAACACACAATAGCCTGAACAGCACCACGACAAAAAATAACAGAAAATGTACATACATATCAAAAGAAACATAGAGACGTACACATACATAACAAACAATCAAGAACTCTCATCAGGTCCCAAACTGTTTGATGGTCTGTCTGTGTTTCTGACACGAACAATATTCGTTAACCAATTTCTTTCATATTGACGCTTTTTAACGCCTCTGTAAAAGTCACTCTTTGAAACCATTGTGGTAAATAGAGGATTTGCACAATGGTTTCAAACTACATAATTCTAAAATGTTCCCTTTTTAGATAAAAACTCTTTTTAGTATAGATTTATTCAAAGAGGTTATATCTAAAAATAGCCTATGAGAGAATGGGTTTAAGCAATGCAGCAGACGACAAACTATGCAGACGACAAAATGCTTAGAAATGCTAAACGCTGACCGTGCTGTAATTTATTCGACAGATGAGGATTATGAGGCGATATATGAACTACCTGATGCTCCGGCCCGCAAACCAAAACCACCTCCTGCGATTCCTACGAGAGCTACGAAGAAGAACAAATCTAAAGACAAAACAGAAGAAACCAAGCAACAGAAAACTGTTTCGGGTAGAGTTCTGAAAACGGCAACACCTGATCTACACGAAAAGCCTGAGCAACATGAGGAGTCAGAATATGAATCACCACCAATTCCTGAAAGGAAGTTTGCTCAGACGGTGAAAATAGATCCTGGAAGAAACAAAAGACACAGAAACAAGTACGAAAACACAGAAGTATTTCAAGCGACTGTCCGACCTATAACTAAAGCAATGGCACAAGAGACGGTGAACACCAGGGCAAGTGACAAACATCAAACACGCCAAGCTTCACAAAAGGAAGAAAACACGAAACTATACACTGTAGCGGAAAACTACTCTGACAGGTATAAACAATAAATAATCTATAAATAGACAGAGATAATTCTGAACGCACACAATAATGAAATGAACTACTATAGGGATGTGATAAAGCATAGTAATAAAACAGAACGTGTCTTAAGCGGTAAAAAGAAGTACTTATCGTGGGTTTGTAAGGCAGGTTGTAGCTTAAGTAGGTCAAAGGTAATGCAGAAAGCTCCTATATGAGATTTCTGCATTACTTTTGTCCTGCATTAAGCAACTGTCTTCTTTAACGACTCCTATGTTCAATAGATGAATGGCTGCTTTAGACAGGCTCAACTGTATGAAAACAGATAAAATGATCTAGTGATCACTTCGCTAGCTCAGTCGGCACAGCTTTCATTTGATAGAAGGGGAGAGCAATGTATACAATCTCCAATCAAGCCAGACACAGTAAAACCTCGATCTCTACCGATCACACAAAATATACATTATAGTTTGTCTTCAAGGCAGGCTTGATGCGGGATGGAAGTAATGCAGAAAGCTCCCATGGGAGTTTTCTGCATTGCTTTTGTCCCGCATTAAACAACCACCAGCTTTTGGCAACACCAATATTTATTTAGTAAGTGATAGCTTTAGACTAACCATTCCACGAGGCAGTTAATACAAACTGGCAGTGATGATAGTAAGAACACGTTGTGCGGAGAAGATGCAAAGAACATTGAAAATCATGATTTTAGTAAACACTATTATCACCATTATCATAATTTAATAATTATTTCCTGAAAGCAAATATAATTATCAAATTCGGTGATAGTATAGAACCAAACCCTATCTCTTACTAGAAACACACAAACAACCATTTCAACACGAAGTCAAGCAAAACACATTCACTCGCACCGAAGTGGATTTTACACATCTGCAAACAGACTAGACGCAGACAAAACGTCTTCATAACCTACCAGCTCAAAGCCACACTAACAGTCACATGTAACTCAATAGATGTTAACCCTTTACCTGATAGTCACGCTTTTCACATCCCACTCATACACCAGCAAACAAAAGTACCTAGATGACACAGTTACATTAGGACCTGTGTCGCCAGTGTTTGTTCTGTTTGATAAAAACTGGTAACAAAAGTGCTTTTATAGTACCACTACTAATACAGTAAAGTCTCGCTTATGCGACCACCTAATGTATTAACATTGGGGTCATTAAAAGCAGGTGGTTGCTTAATACAGGGCAAAAGGTATGTGGAAAACTCCTATAGGAAATTTCTGTATAATTTTCGTCTTACATTAACCCTTTCGCTGCCAACGCCGGACCTGTGATTACCTATGCAAACAGTTTGGATCCAGATGAGACGCCGAGTAACTCTGCGTCTCATCAGGATCCAAACTGTTTGTTACTGTTGCTATGTTTTTTAAATAAAAATGAAGAAAATGGAAAAAAAATGTAGCAGACGACAAAGTTAGCAGACGGCAGAGTTTGGCAGCGAAAGGGTGAAACTAATTATTAATTAGAACTCAATCTGGCTGGTGAACAAGACAAGTTTTAGCTCTGGTAAACATTATCATATCTATATCATCCAATATGCACACAGGGCAGATCAAGATCAGACGGCTCATACAGGAACCATCTGATATGGATCTACTCTGTTTGCAATGGTGTAAAAGGCGTATGGAGTATAATATGGAGTTAAGCATTAAGGATATATTGTTTGTGCTTTTGTAGAGACTATGATAGACTGATCGTTCAAGTGGCACACTCCAATGAGATGGCATGGTCATCAGAGACAACTGATGATTCGGAAGAGATATACATGTCAATGTCAGATTTCAGTGATATTAACGCCAAAGCCAAGTATGACCTACAGAAGAGAACAGAAGAAGAAGTAAAAGACACAAAAAGACAATTTACCGGTGAAGAGCATACAGTGAAACATTCGGACGTCAAAGACTTTACCATTAACCAGGTTGTTGACGTACTGCATAACTTGAAGCTCGATAAGTATGCTCGTGTCTTTAAAGAAGAGCAAATTGATGGAGATATGTTAGCTCGCCTCACAGTAGATGACATGGTGAAAGAACTAAAAATGAGGAAGTTGGAAGCCTTGCGTTTGTCTAGATACGTAGAAACGGGGCATGTTCCTAAGTAATTATTTTGTGTTACGGAATAAATATATGAAGATTTTTTATTGAATGGAAATATTGTGAGGTATAATGAAGGGAAACACGTGTAGCAGACGACATAGTTTGCAGACGACAAACTTTGGCAACGAAAGAGTTAAGTAGTGTGGTCGCAGTACCAAACTTGGTAACTCTTTACATGATATATAGACGACTTTTGGAGCCATTGCAAACTGAGCACACAGATCAGGTTCCGAGGCTATCAAACGTATGTGTCTGAGTCTGAGTTCATTCTCTAGTATATGATTGGTCAGATTTTGAGCTGGTTCAATATCTGACCAATCAAGTGCTTGAGCATGGACTCAAAATAGAGGAAATACACACACATTGAATTGAATTGAATTGAATTGACTATTGTAGGTTCTGTTTGCATATGGTATAATATAGAACTGATTCTGCGGTTTCTGCCATGGCCAAACTTCCCTGGGTTCATATGTCATTTTAAAAATTAATCTAATTGATACTCATAATTTAATTATTCCTCATATGAATATTCATCAGGTAAAGGGTTAAATCAGTTTCAAACAAGTAGATGTCGTTATGCATGTTATTCAAAAATGCAAACTGCGTGTGAGATTGATAGTTCAGTGGGTAGGGAGTTCAACAGTCGAGTGATTAACCCAGGTATAACCCTTCCCCTCACAAGACGACGTTTGGCATCTTTGCAAACAGAGTAGAACCAGACCAGTCAAATCCTGTAGGAGATGTATGATCTGGGTCGGCTGTGTTCGTTTATGGAATAATATAAATATGATTCTGAAGTTTGAGTCACAGCCACAATCGTGATTAAACCCTTTACTCAATAAATAAATGACTTTTGATGTCCTTGCCGTCTGATCAGGGTCTGCTCTGTTTGCTTACGGAATATTATAGATCTGATTCTACAGTTTCATGCCATAGGCAAGATTCCCTGTAATAATATTCTATTATTAAAATACCTCTTATTTATATTCACGATGTCATTATTCTTTCTTGACTATCATGGAGTAAATGGTTAAAATAGCTATGTCCATGAATAGTCATGTAGTAATAAACGCTTGAATAAACATTCATGGTGGACATGGGATTACAGCATTTAGTTACAGTTGAACATACAGTAGAACACGTCCTCAGCGGTCATTCATTTATTGAACATAGGAGGCTTATAAAGCACGTGGTTTATTTAATGCAATGCAAAAGTAATGCAGAAAGCTCCGATGGACGCTTTTGCTCCGATGGTAGCTTTTTGCATTACTCTTACCCTGCATCAAGCTACCACCTGCCTTACAGACCCATAATAAGAGCACGTTTTGATGACGCTTACGAGTCACGACACGTTCTACTGTATCTCAATAACCCAACATTGACTCTTCGCTTGCTATTCACGTCAATATACCTACCTGTAAATAGTGAAGACCCAGATGAGACAGCTCCTGCAGGAGCTGTCTCATCAGGGTCTGCACTATTTACAAGTTGATTGTGCAACCAATGCACTCCACGGCAGTGATTGCACAGCGAAATACTTGTACACAGTGAAGATATATGTAATCATACAACAGGGCATGGGTAAAGAAGGAGAAATGTATTTTAAAATTCAGCAAGCGAAGGGTTAACCCTTCCGATGCCAATGGCGACTCTGCGATCACCTATGTAAATATGTTGGATTCTGATGAGAGTAATTCGGCATCTCATCAGGATACAAACTGTCTGATTATGTTTTTTTAAAGAAAATGGAAGAAAGGTTTAAAACTAGAAGTGTAGAACACGACAAATTTTGCAGACGAAAGGGTTTACCCTTTACTCTATAGATGCACCTTTCTACGCCTTTGCAAACAGAGTAGTCCCAGACCAGACTGCTCCTGTAGGAACCGTCTGATATGTGTCTGCTCCGCTTGCTTATGGAATTATATAGATATAATATGTAATACTATGGAATCCAATTCTACAGTTTCTGCAATGGCAAAAAAAAACCCATTGTGTTGATGAGCTATTTTAAAAATCCATCTTATTAATATTCATGATGTCATTATTTCTTACATGAATATTCATGGAGTAAAGAGTTAAAGGAACACAAGACATAGATTATCAACACAAAGCCACTTATTTTTAGGTTTCGGACTACTTTCCGAAACCTAATAGTAATGCATCCCTATGGCATGCCTCAAGCAAATTTATAAAGAAATTCATATCCCATAATGCGCAATCAGACCACTGTTATACTACGAAATATCAATTTATGCTTACAATGCATACGTTCATTAGCCCAAATGCAGAAATTTTGAATGGTTTAATGTTGACAGAATGTTTATCACGTAGCGCCGATTAAACGATTTAGTTGTCTACGGGTGTATTTCACCCGTATTTCTACTTTCATTTTGCCAAAAATGTGATTTTGTTAACACCCCTAGACAAAAAATATAGTTCCAAGTGCAATGCGTTGGATAAACGATATCGATAATTCTTCATTTGTTATGTGTGTCATTTATTAAAATGCGGATGCAACTGTTTCAATTATCAATAATTGTGCCATGTAAAATGCTACGTTATATGATAAATTTGTTCGCGTACGAATATATACCACAGAGCGCCGGTAAAAATGGCCCAGAAAGTAATCGACTTCTGAAAGTCGGGCGGATATTTTGAAATCTACAAGCATTTCTTGAATTTGTCGGATTGGTACAGACAACGTTACGGAGAAAACAGTAAAGAATAATGGTCGGAACATCGTCAATCTCTACACATTACACACGAACTATCGGAATGAAGATAACGACTGGAAATTGCAAGACACAGTATAAACACCCGATATGACGGATATGACTCATATCCGCGGATATGAATTCCGCAGCCTAAAATCGGCCACAATTTAAGCATTATTTTTTTTATTAGAAATTCCTTTTATCGAGCTTATTGGCTAATATTGTCCATATTTATTATTTGAAATACGTAAATTTAATATTCAGTGCACTGCATAATAAGTACTTATAGTTGAAGTTGAAGAAAGCTAAAAAAAAACCCATAATATTCGGCACCGACCCTTCGGCACGAAGGAGCACGGACCGTAGTGAAACGCCCCGGAGATATATGGATAACCTTGAGTCTCAAAAGCAATCTGTATTCTGAATGCATCAGAAGTATTTATTGCATCAGAAGTATTTATGTTGAGTTTGGAAAATCATAATTATATTTTTACATCATGTGTGACAAGCATCGTAAACATTGATCATAGACTTTTCAGTTCTCTTAGATCCATGTTTATAATGTGTGTAATGTCTTAGGAGACTTGGTACCAGGTTGTAAGCATTTAAGGATAATTACTCCAATTACAGAGAGTTAGTAGTTATAAAAGAGATATAGTGGAATTATTTTATTGTATGTTTTACATAATGTTAATTATAACATATGCTGAACGTATATAATTCTTGACAAATTTGTGTTTGTAGTGTGTGTTTAAGCTTTTTCCCCAGCATTAATCTGTGTTAACATACAAGCATGCTGTTATTTTCACCCCTGGTATTTAATAATATCCCAAAATGAAGTAGAGGGACATATTGTGTTTGCTCCGTTTCTTATTATTCTTTCTTCCGATTCTGATTCTTCCAATTCTTCTTCTTCCGTCGTAAACTTGTCCAACGCATTTCTCAGTAAGACTAAGTAATTGTCCGATCCTAATGAAACTTCATATGAATATTGCTTGATACATGCAGATGTACACCCCACTTTTTATGTTTTGAAAATCGCCATAACTAAATGGTTGGCTATAATTGGTCGAAATTTAGATATTGTTTGGCGAAGTTATATATCATTCGATTTTTTTTGCTGAAAATTGGTATCATTGGATATTTTAGTACTCCAAATCAATTGGTATGGGTTTCGAAAGTACATGTATTGGTTGATTTTGCTAAAAATTGGTATGACGGTATATTTTGGCACTCAGGACTAATTTGTAGGTCTTTTCAAAGAGTTGGTTGCCATGGTAACTGAATGGTGGCTCTGATTGGTCGAAAATTTAGATCTTTTTCGACAAATTCAGATATTGTTCAATTTTGCCCAAAAATTGGTATGTCGGGATATTTTGACACTCAGAATTAATTGGTATGTCTTTCGAAATGATTTGTTGGTATGGAAACTGAATGGTGGGATCTAATATTAAAATATTAGATATTCAAATTTGCTGAAAATTGGCATTTAGGGGTATTTGGGTACCCCAAACTCAGTCAAGTTGTTTTGAAATACTTGGTTGCCATGGTAATGGAGTGGTGTCCTCTGAATGGGTCACAATTTACATATTAGATTTTTTGGAAAATTGGTCAGTAGGGATATATATGCAGTTGTTTCAAACGTGTTGGTTGCCATGGTAACCAAGTGATCACTAATGGCCTGTTATTGGTTGAAATTTAGATATTTTGCTCACCAATACCAGTTGTAAGTTTCGTTTAGGGGACATTCTGCAACATATTCTGTTATAATTAGATTTTGTTAACTGTATGATATTTAGATTCACATGGCATATATAATTTATCCAAACTTGGTTGTAGTGTATAGATGGATAAGTGATTGATGCACGCCAAATACTGTTACAATCCACCAGTTAGTAGCAGAAATATGACCCTTTGTTGCTTTCAGATAGCCATATAGGAAATGTGACTGTTAGAAGTCATATCTTGGAACAGCTTGCTCAGATTTCATTTAAATTTGACGGGGTATTTACATGGATAGGTGCATGAGGCACATTATATGACGCCAACGTCGGCCAAATAATAATAGAGTAATGGCCCTTTACTACATTCAAATATCAATTTAAGTAAACTTCAGACACACAGTGGCAAATTGAGCTATTGGAACTGCACTGTGTGCTACTAGTCATCAATTTATTTCTTTAAACAATATCTAAAACACTGACAGGATGTTCAGAAAAGTTCACAGCAATTATGTTTAGATTGCCTGTCAATTTTAACAAACAGTTCCATTAAACACCATTTTAGTTCAGGAAATAATGCTTTAGAGGTCATCTTACTATGTATCAATGGTACCAGTCCTTCCCTACCAAGCTTTTTCGTATTGTATAGTCACAATCGACATATATATGGTCCGAAACCGTCAGTATTGTCAGTACTTTGATTCATTCCGTTTTGTTTCCTTATAGTACTGTCATAAAACAATTACTATACTGTACCATCTCCTAAAACGACTACATAGTAAGTAAACAGCGTATTTTTAAACAGGTGACTGCTTCATATACAATGGCAGTAATGTAGAAAGCTTATATGGGAGTTTATCGCATAATCTATCTCGTGGGAGTGCCGTAACAGAGTGTCGTATTTCGCAGAAATGCACTAGTGCATTTTTTATGCAAATAAGCAGTTATTAGCCAATCGTAGCGCTGATTTAAGCGTTAGCCAATCGTAGCGCTCCATGTGCGCTATCCGTTCTATTACTACCCTGCAATGACCGAAACAGTCGTCAGCTATAGCCTGTCTTATTTTCTATGGCGTTTTAAGGCTTATGTGATAAAAAGAATCTTACATCTGTGTTCATTACAAATTGTTTTCATGAAACTCGTTTACTATAATGAATACGACACTCGCTAAAGCTCGTGTCATATTATTATAGTAAACTCGTTTCATAAAAACAATATGTATTGAACACTCATGTAAGATCCTCTATTTATTACATTACATATGTCCTTCTTTAAGCTACATGTACCACTTGCCTCATAGACACATACTTAGACTTCTTTTGAGTACTTGTTTTAAAAGTGAGCTTTTACTGTGCTGACTCGGAAATCTGCACCTTTCTTTCTCCAATTTGTGTTGCACAATAAATTAGTATATGAGCCTCGCAGCACGAAAATCAAACTAAAGGTTTTGCATACAGTGTAGAATTGAATTAGAGGCCGCGTTTAAAACACAGTTCTTGATTTGGCTCTACACTGTTTGTCACTATTCAGATCCTGTTTTGTTTCGCTGACTTGTATGCCAGTGTAGAACCTGATCAGACGGCTAGTCTGGCTCTGCACTGTTAGCAAAGCTTTCCTACGACAGGGCTCATGTAATATTGATTTGTACACGTATGACAGGTATGGTATTACCTTACCCCCTGATTCCTCACACATGGAAATATAGTAAAACCTGTACAATAAAAAGGAGCTGAAAATATGGGTAATTTAAGGTAGGCAGTATCTTGATACAGGCCATAAATAATACAGAAAATATGAGCTTTCTGCCTTACTTTTGCCATGCATTAAACAACCACCTGCTTTTTAAGATGGCTGTGTTAATTAAATTAATGATCGCTTAAGACAGGTCTTACTCTAGTGTAAACAAATGGCGCTTTCAGCAGAAGAGAAGCCGATCACTACTTTACCTCTTTGATACTCTTGTAAGAAATAATGACAACGCCTACGACCCAGTAATCACAATAGTTCGACTTTTCTTCTAAACAAACGAGCTAATAATCTAGTTAATATTCTTTATGTCATTATTTCTTGTATGAATAATTATGGAGTAAAGCTAGGGTTAAGCTACAGCTAAGCCAGTACCAAACAGTTTGGAGTCTGATGTGACTACATGTAAGCCAGTACCAAACAGTTTGGAGTCTGATGTGACGTTCAATATGGATATTAGATTATTATAACCATGAAGCTGAAAAGATTTAAAGCAACTATATATATTTATAAGAGACCAACCCTTTCCCTCACATAGATGACTTTTACTCGTAACAACTTTTAAAACAGGGTAAACCCATGTCAAAATTTTCTCTGTAGAAGCTGTCAGATCAGGGTCTGCTCTGTTTGCTAACGAAATAATATAGATCTGAATCTGCAGTTTCTGTATCGGTCATAGATTTCCTTGTTAATCCTTCTCTTGCTGAAATTTAAAATACATTTCTCCTTCTTTACCGATGCCCTGTTGTATAATTACATATATCTTCACTGTGTACAAGTATTTCGCTATGCAATCACTGCTGTGGAGTGCACCGGTTGCACAATCAACTTGTAAATAGTGCAGACCCTGATGAGACAGCTCCTGCAGGAGCTGTCTCATCTGGGTCTTCACTATTTACAGGTAGGTATATTGACGTGAATAGCATGCGAAGGGTTAATAATGTTGTTAAGAAATGGGTTAAGTAATATTCATGATGTCATTATTTCTTACATGTATACACAGTCATCAGGTAAAGGATTAAGTGTCAAAACACCCATATCCAACACATCAGTACCAAACTGAACTTAACCCTAAATGCGCGGGAATAAATTTGCAAACAGTGTAGACCCAGATCAAAGGGCTCCCGAGGGAGCCATTTGATCTGGGTCTGCACTGTTTGTCATAATAATCATTTTAATCAGTGATAAAGTTTTGATACAATATTTTGTTTAATTAATATTCAGATGAAGAAGCCAGTTTCGGTTATTCAGCAGATTGATGGTTAAACGTTGATTACTATGCAGATGCGATGTAGCAGACACTTGCAACCTGGTTAGATAATCCGGTTGTTTATCAGGAAGTTAATTATTTGACACCAAGTTGACTGTTTTGAAGGAAACAAATATTCACAAAAAATACACTTAACAGGTAAATAATACACTAGGGGTACGGATAACTGCCCCATAGGATGTCACGTGTCAGCTTGTGAAACACTTGCCAAAACGTAAATAACCAGTTGCAAAATAAAAACAAAAAGACAAGTTTCATAAATAGGGACATGTTTTACATTCACGATAAGTACAATAATCAGAGAGGGTGGAGGGATAGTAATCCTTCCCTTACTGTAAAAATGATGTTCTGAATTGATACAATCAGAACAGCAGATACCCAAATACCAAAATTGTCATTTCTCCGCCAAACTTTATGTTGTGAGTGATTTGTGATCACTCACAACATAGTGTTTGGTGGAGAAAAAATAGTTATTCTTAAAAATGTTTTTATTTACGCATCTGACCTCGACCTTTGGTTGAAATGTTTGCCCCGTCCCCCAATCGTCCCCCAATTCGTTGACTTCTTTCCGATATTAACACATTACCCCATAGTGACGCATTTTTGCGTCTCTATAAAATTCACATTGTGAAACCATTGTGATAAATAGAGCATTTGCTCCTATAGTTTCAAACTACAAAATTCTAAACAACAAATTTCTCTAATTAATGCTCCTTTTCGGTAGATTAATTAAAAAAGGTTTGGTCTAAAAATAGCCTAGGAGAGAATGAGGCGTCTAGTAAGCCAGGCGTAGATTTCACGAACAAAACTAAAATAACGGCTTGGCTCAACTGAGATATCGTGCAATGCTTTAATCGTGCTTTAATACATTTAATGTTTTTTCTCACTTCAGATATCAGTTAAAGTCATGCTAAATCCATACTTTGTAGGTGATTTTGTTAAATAGTACATAGTTTAAATCCGTAATAAAGAGACTTTGATTTGGACCCGCTCAACGATTTTGAGCATTTTGCTGAAGTACATTTCTTGTTTCTCTCTTTCTGCCAATTTAGTCAATGAGTGTATATCACCGTAAGGAATAGGTTAATATAGATCCAGAACACTAGGTATACTTGGGATTGTTGATCTGATATTAGATTTTACATGTAAACAGGCTGACCTCTTTACTGAGATCAATCCTTCACTCCTTTCGACGCATTTACAAACAGAGTAGATCCAGATCAGACGGGTCCTGTAGGAGCCGTCTGATCAGGGTCTACTCTTTTTGCTTGTGAACTAATACAGATGATTCTACAGTTTATGTCATGGCCAAAGTCATTTGTTCATAATGCCATTATAACAAGAGCTGTACGCATTCAGCGCGCTCCACTTTCTCGGACTAATGCTGGATAGTGTAGTGGAAGTCTAAGTCGGAAAATCTATTGGACAGTTTCTGAGACATAGACCTTCACATAAAACTTAACCAACAATGGAAATTCTAAGTCGAAAAAGGGGCAAAATTATTTGTAGGGTTACCTTCCCTTGCGAAATTGGTTCCCCTTGTGATAGTTAACATACATACCAAATATGAACCCAATATCTTTAATGGTTTCTGAGAAATGGACCTTAACAAAAGTGTTAACCAACACCGACGCCGACGAGAGGGTCATGACAATACCTCCACTTTTCGAAAAAAGTGGAGCTAAAAATAGAGTTCATTTATATTGATATATTATTTCTTAATCAATATTCATGGAATAAAGGGTTAAAATTAAGCTCTTTCGTGAAACTGGGAGCAGCATCTTAGCTGTCTGCAGCTGTTTGATCTTATGGATCAGGTAAATGTTAGTGCGATAATGATACTTGCTCTATCGTATTCTTTATGATATTAACCCTTAACTCTATAAATACACCTTCCCATGCCCTTGCAAACAGAGTAGACCCAGATCAGACGGCTCCTGTAGGAACCGTCTGATCAGGGTCTTCTCTGTTTGCTTATGATATAATATACATGTAGATATGATTCTACACTTTCTGATATGGTCAAAACGTCTTATGTCTATGTGCTGTTATAGCATTTAATCTAATTAATATTCATGATGTGATTATTTCTTACATGAAAATCCTCGGAATAAGGATTAAACATGTACTGCAGGTTTCATAGAAAAACTTCAAACCATGTCCGAGATATGACCCAGGACGTGCAAAAAACTTTTTTGGCCAACGGTGTTTGAAGGTCGGTGTGAGCGATACTTGTAGGACCGAGTTTCTTCATGGTACTAAATATTTACACAAAGTCTCTTAGATACTTGTAGGACCGAGTTTCTTCATGGTACTAAATATTTACACAAAGTCTCTTAGATACTTGTAGGACCGAGTTTCTTCATGGTACTAAATATTTACACAAAGTGTCCTAGATACTTGTAGGACCGAGTTTCTTCATGGTACTAAATATTTACACAAAGTCTCTTAGATACTTGTAGGACCGAGTTTCTTCATGGTACTAAATATTTACACAAAGTGTCCTAGATACTTGTAGGACCGAGTTTCTTCATGGTACTAAATATTTACACAAAGTGTCTTAGATACTTGTAGGACCGAGTTTCTTCATGGTACTAAATATTTACACAAAGTGTCTTAGATACTTGTAGGACCGAGTTTCTTCATGGTACTAAATATTTACACAAAGTGTCTTAGATACGTGTAGGACCGAGTTTCTTCATGGTACTAAATATTTACACAAAGTGTCTTAGATACTTGTAGGACCGAGTTTCTTCATGGTACTAAATATTTACACAAAGTGTCCTAGATACTTGTAGGACCGAGTTTCTTCATGGTACTAAATATTTACACAAAGTGTCTTAGATACTTGTAGGACCGAGTTTCTTCATGGTACTAAATATTTACACAAAGTGTCTTAGATACTTGTAGGACCGAGTTTCTTCATGGTACTAAATATTTACACAAAGTGTCCTAGATACTTGTAGGACCGAGTTTCTTCATGGTACTAAATATTTACACAAAGTGTCTTAGATACTTGTAGGACCGAGTTTCTTCATGGTACTAAATATTTACACAAAGTGTCTTAGATACTTGTAGGACCGAGTTTCTTCATGGTACTAAATATTTACACAAAGTGTCCTAGATACTTGTAGGACCGAGTTTCTTCATGGTACTAAATATTTACACAAAGTGTCCTAGATACTTGTAGGACCGAGTTTCTTCATGGTACTAAATATTTACACAAAGTGTCCTAGATACTTGTAGGACCGAGTTTCTTCATGGTACTAAATATTTACACAAAGTGTCCTAGATACTTGTAGGACCGAGTTTCTTCATGGTACTAAATATTTACACAAAGTCTCTTAGATACTTGTAGGACCGAGTTTCTTCACGGTACTAAATATTTACACAAAGTGTCTTAGAACACCTCAAAATCGTGTCTGTGATATGACCCCCGGTGGACAAAAGGTCATAGGTCTAGTGTTCCAAGGTCAATGTGAATGCTACTTGCAGGGCCAAATTTCCGATGCTATTTAAAATCTAGTTGCATAGAAAATCGCCATACCGTTTCTGATATATGACTCGGGACAGACAAAAATGTTACATCTTGGCAAACAGAGTCATAACTCTGGTGTTCCAGCCTCAATGTAAGTAACACTTGCAGGCTCACATGACTAAAAATTTATAAAAATGTTTCTTAGAAGAAAATCCAAACCATTTATGAGATAGGACTACGGGACGCATGGACAACGCCAAAAATATACCCCATATTAAAACTCAAGTTATCAAAATGGTGTCATATCTTGTCTTGCGTTTTCACTGACGAGAAGGAAACGATCAGAGATGGGAGACTGAGTGTCCGAATACATAGTGTAACTAAGGTACTAAATGGCTGGTGGATTTAAAACAGAAACACTTTGAAGTGATATTTTGTTTTTTATAATTTATTTTAATATGTATTTATATTTATATATTTGATTTGATTCAACAGTTTTTGGCACAATTACACCTTATCTCAATCATATCAACTACATATGACTATAAACGAACAAAAACATTCAAACAAGTGTACAATAAAACCTCTTTACAATCATAATGCCACTCAAATGAAGTCTTTCAAGACAGGCCATGCATAGCTTAATGCAGGATCAAAATGATGTACAAAGCCTCTGCATTATTTTACCCTTATTCCATAACTCGTGACCTGGCTCGCATTTTCCAACAGCTTGGATCCAGATGAGATCAGTGGCTTGGAGTCTCATCAGGATCCAAGCTGTTCGACACCTGGTCAATAGTTTCTTAAAAACCAGATCGAAATACAAGTAACAGTTGCACTCCATCCAAATTGTAGCAAACATTAGTGGGGTTTTTTTTCACAGTGGGGGTAAATGTTAAGTCGGTAATTCTTCTAACTTACCTTTCGTTCATATAGGCGACTTTTGGCATTTTTGCAAACAGAGTAGACCCGCATCAGACAAATCCTGTAGAAAGTGTCTGATTAGGGTCTTCTGTGTTTGCTTATGCAATTCTACAGTTTCTAGAACTGTAAAAAATCCAATTTTTTCCATCAATACACATATCCAATTTTTTCCACCAATACACATATCCAGTTGTTTCCACCAATACACATATCCAATTGTTTCCACCAATACACATATCTAGGTTCTGAATATCTTGAACAAACCTATCCAACCACTTTTCACGCACTTGCAAACAGAGTATACTCTGATCAGCTGGCTTCTGAGCCATCTGATCGGGGTCTGTTCTGTTTGCTTATGAACTTATAATAGATCTGACTAACAGAATAGTCTAGCAATACCAAACATTCATGTGTACATGTGTCATTACAAAACATCAGCTAATAAATATTCATGATATCATTATTTCTTATATGCATATTTAACAGGTAAAAGATTTGTTGCACACTAACCCTCATTCGGCCTATGGTGACCTAACGTCATTTGTAAACAGCTTGGATCCAGATCAGATGCAGAGTAATTCTGTGTCTCATCAGGATCCAAACTGTTTGTAACTCAGTCAGTTGCTTATCCAAAGTCTGATCAGGGCCTGCACTGTTTGTAACTCAGTCAGTTGTTTCTCCAGTCTGATCAGGGTCTGCACTGTTTGTACCTGTCAGTTATTTCTCCAAAGTCTGATCAGGGTCTGCACTGTTTGTACCTCAGTCAGTTGTTTCTCCAGTCTGATCAGGGTCTGCACTGTTTGTACCTGTCAGTTATTTCTCCAAAGTCTGATCAGGGTCTGCACTGTTTGTACCTCAGTCAGTCGTTTCTCCAGTCTGATCAGGGTGTGCACTGTTTGTAACTCAGTCAGTTGTTTCTCCAGTCTGACCAGGGTGTGCACTGTTTGTAACTCAGTCAGTTGTTTCTCCAGTCTGATCAGGGTCTGCACTGTTTGTAACTCAGTCAGTTGTTTCTCCAGTCTGACCAGGGTGTGCACTGTTTGTAACTCAGTCAGTTGTTTCTCCAGTCTGATCAGGGTCTGCACTGTTTGTAACTCAGTCAGTTGTTTCTCCAGTCTGATCAGGGTCTGCACTGTTTGTAACTCAGTCAGTTGTTTCTCCAGTCTGATCAGGGTCTGCACTGTTTGTTACTCAGTCAGTTGTTTCTTCAGTCTGATCAGGGTCTGCACTGTTTGTAACTCAGTCAGTTGTTTCTCCAGTCTGATCAGGGTCTGCACTGTTTGTAACTCAGTCAGTTGTTTCTCCAGTCTGATCAGGGTCTGCACTGTTTGTTACTCAGTTGTTTCTCCAGTCTGATCAGGGTCTGCACTGTTTGTTACTCAGTCAGTTGTTTCTCCAGTCTGATCAGGGTCTGCACTGTTTGTAACTCAGTCAGTTGTTTCTCCAGTCTGATCAGGGTCTGCACTGTTTGTCATTCAAAGGCCTCTAGCAACTTCTACCTTCTCATACTGGATGGGCTCTATAATTAACCCATTCCCGCATATTGACGCCTTTTGACGCTTCTGTAAAAGTCACTTTATGAAACCATTGTGATAAATAGAGCATTTTCTCCACAGGAGCAAATGCTCTATTTATCACAATGATTTCAAAATTACACAATTCCGAAAATTTCCTTTTCTCTAGTTAATGCTCCTTTTTGGTAGATTTAATCAAAGAGGTTAGGTCTAAAAATAGCTATAAATAAGTGGGAATGGGTTAAACACTGACCATTCCTCTTTCTCTTATAGACGCAAATTGACACCTTTGACAACAGAGTAGGCCCAGATCAGAGGGCTCAGGTATGACCAAGACCTGCTCGGTTATGATATAACATAGATCTTAGTCTGCAGCTTCTGTCTAGGTAAACATGATGTGATCATAAAATTCAGCTAATTAATATCCATACATTAATTATTTCTCACATGAATATTCATGGAAAACGGGTGTTTTATATGTTTCTGATATAATTCAACATAGGCCCAGATAAGATGGGTAAATTCAAACATTTTCAAAAATAACTAGAGGTTTGTTTTTGTCACAAAAACAGATGTCTCCCCCTCCCATTCTCTTTCCAATACACAAGTGTAATGTCTGTAACTCCAAACTTATCAGGGTCTAATGTTTAAGTCATCAGGGGCAATAATTCCAACATTGTCAGGGGGAGACAATTCAAAAGCCCCAGGTCAAGGTACACAAAAACACATGCTAGTCAACATTCTTGTGAAGTTTGGTGACTCTAGTACTAGTGGTTTCAGAGATACATGTGACACAAAGTAAAGTTTCTCTTATTTAAGTCATAAGGGACAGTAACTCCAAAGTTATCAGGGGGAGACAATTAAAAATCCCAGATGCACAACAACTCATGCTGGTGAACATTCCTGTGAAGTTTGGTGACTCTAGCCCTACTGGTTTCAGAGATACATGCAGCACAAAGTTTCTCCAATTTTAAGTTAACATATCAGGGGCAGTAACTCAAGAATTATCAGGGGGAGACAATTAGAAAAACCCAGGTGCACAACAACTCATGCTGGTGAACATTCCTGTGAAGTTTGGTGACTCTAGCCCTAGTGGTTTTAAAGATATGCATGACACAAAGTTTCTCTAATTTTAAGTAATCATATCAGGGGCAATAACTCCAAAGTTATCAAGGGAAGACAATTCAAAAATCCCAGTTGTACAACAACTCATGCTGGTCGACATTCCTGTGAAGTTTGGTGACTCTAGCCCTAGTGGTTTCAGAGATATGCACGACACTAAGTAAAGTTTGTCTAATTTTAAGTCATCAGGGGCAGTAACTCCAAAGTTAACAGGGGGAGACAATTCAAAAAACCCAAGAGCAAAACAACTCATGCTTGTGAACAATCCTGTGAAGTTTGGTGACTCTAGCCCTACTGGTTTCAGAGATACGCGCGACACAAAGTTTGTATAAATTTAAGTATTCATATCAGGGGCAATAACTCAGGAATTATCAGGGGGAGACAATTCAAAAACCATAGGTGCACAACAACTCATGCTGGTGAACATTCCTGTGAAGTTTGGTGACTCTAGTACCAGCGGTTTCAGAGATACGCGCGACACAAAGTTTTTCTAATTTTAAGTCATCAGGGGCAATAACTCCAAAATTATCTGGGGGAGACAATTCAAAAACCCCAGGTGCTCAACAACTCATGCTGGTGAACATTCCTGTGAAGTTTGGTGACTCTAGCCTAACTGGTTTCAGAGATACGCGCGACACAAGTTTGTGACGGACAGACGGACGGACGGACAGACGGACGGACAGACAGACAGACAACTCTGGCAAAAACAATATATCTCCCCATAAATGGGGGAGACATAATTCCTTTACTTCTCCATCAAACCCTATGTTGTGACCACACTTCAGAATCGTCTTTCGAGATGGTTCTAAAGAGTGGTCACATCATAGGGTTTGGTACAGCAATGACCATTCTAGTACAGTTGAACTGCGATAACTCGAACTTGAAGGGACAATACAAATTAGTTCGAGATAACAGAAGTTCTAGTCATCCTGATTTCTAATCTGAACAATGTCTCAATTCTACAGCTTAAAACAGGTCTAAAGTAATGCTGAAAGCTCCTGTAGGAGCTTTCAGCATTACTTTAGACCTGTATTAAGCTGTGACATGTGTTTCCAGATATCTGTAACGATACATTTTAGAACAATTATGTATTGTAAGTTTTGGAAGGACTGAACTTTTTGTTCGAGTTATCCCGAAGTTCGAGTTATCCGAGTTTGAGATATGGAAGTTCAACTGTATGTGAATACGAACCTTTATCTGTTACTCTGAGTCAGCATTTTTACATAATTGAAACAGTACATACATACATAAAGTGATATTTTACATGTATATGCATCAGCATACAATTTTTCAAATTCTCTTTTGACAATAAATGGATTTATGGTTCAATTTTTATAATGAGAATTGTTTCAAACAGTGTGAACACTGGCTAGTATAACTTCTAACCCAAAAAGGAGGAAACTAATAGTTTAATAAGACAATATTTAACCCATTCCCTCGCAGGCTATTTTAGACCCAACCTCTTTGAAAAATCTACAAATAAGGAGCATTTACTTGAGAAAAGGAAACTTTTAAAATTTGTGTAGTTTTGAAACCATTGTGATAAACAGAGCATTTGCTCCAGAGGAGCAAATGCTCTATATCACAATGGTTTCAAAAAAGTGACTTTTAAAGAGGCATCAAAACACGTGAATGGGTTAAGACAAAGAACAAGCTGTTGTGCTTAGAATTGAAACAATGGTTTGATATTCATATAATATCTACTGTTAACCCTTCACTGCATGACTATTTATTTATGAAATATTGACATCATGAATATTAATAACGCAAATTTTCATAAAAGCATATGAACACATGGAGATTTTGGGCCATGGGAGATAACTATGTAATCAGATCTTTATTATTCTATAGGCAAACAGAACAGACAACGGTCAGACAGCAACAGGAGCCATCTAATCTGAGTCTACTCTGTTTGTAAAGGTGTATATATGGAGTGGAGAGTTACCCTTTACATGGTATAAACACCTCTTCATGCCTTTGCAGATCAGGGTCTGCTCTGTTTGCTTATGGAGTTATATAAGTCTGATTCTGAAGTTTCTGCCATGGAAAAGGCAAATCATACATTCATACACCACTACAAAAATTCAACTAACAAACAAACATGATCATGCAGAGCTCTAGATCAGATGAGCAAATTAAAACATTTTCAAGAATAACTCCTTTAATTCTCCACCAAACCCTATGTTGTGACCACTCTTTAGAATCGGCTCGGAGAGACGATTCTAAAGAGTGGTCACAACATAGGGTTTGGTGAAGAAATGACGATTTTAGTATTTGTGTAACACAGTTATCTGTTGCCCTGACAATGTCATTATTTCTTGCATAAATATTCATGGAGAAAAGAATAAATACACTATACTTGATTCAAAAGGAATGTAAAATTTAAATGATCAAAATTATCATGAAACTTTCCTTTTAAAAATTTGAAAAGTTTGAATTATACAAATTTCAGTAATATGTACATATGTAATGGAAATTCATTTTATATCCACACACTGATAACTTGGATAAAATCCCATATTATTCAAAGAGACATATAAAAAATATGATAATCATTAACACAGAAGATTGCTTACATTCATCTGTTTGAGGGAATTTAAGTTTTCCAAGCATAAAAACTCTCTGAAAATACATGACACATGCTTCTGTTTGATGGGAAATTAATGAGAAGTTATTTTCTGAATATAAAGCAGTTCAATATACCAAGTATACATATCAGCTCAAGGATTGACCATAACTCTGTACTCCATAAATACGCCTTTTGGTGCCTTTGCAAAAAGAGCAGACCAAGATCAAATGGCTCCTACAGGAGCCATCAGATCTGGGTCTATTCTGTTTGCAAAGGCACCAAAAGGCGTATTTTATAGAGTAAAGGATAAAGCTGAAACAGGGAAGCTATACACAGATATACTGGCCATAAAAATTCTAAAACATTCATGAGACATTTTGTTCAACATCATGACTAACTATATATACATTTATGATAACTGATGTATGATATAAAATCTGAATATTGATAAATTCCCGCATATTCTGCAACTTATCCGATGCACAATATGGCTGTCCGAGAACTGCCGAAGTAAATTTCGGAGAGCCATATTTTGCATAGGATATATTTTAGAACATGTCGAAAAATATCGATGTACAGAATTTGTATTATACATCCTAAACCTAAGACCTTTACTCCATGAATATTCATGTAAGAAATAATGACATCATGAATATTAAGCAACTGGATCTTTACAATGGAAATATTAACAAGAGCAACGCAACGCAAGCGGGTGCGAATGCTCGTCTGTTATCATTTTGATATGGGTGGATAGGCCTTGTCAAGATGAATATGCATACCAAAAATGAAGGTTGTAAATGAAAAATTGAAGACGTTATAGTCAATATTAAGATTTCGGATGACAACGATGACGCGGACGCTTGAGTTACGACAATAGCTCGTGATTTCTTTGAAACAGACGAGCTAACAAGGGAATTTTTTATCATGACAGAAAATGCAGAATAAGATATATAAAATTATATAAGCAAACAGAGCAGACCCTGATTCTACTTGGTCTACCTTGTTGACAAAAGCATTGAAAGTTGTATTGATGGAGTAAAGGGTTAAATGCAGATTATATGAACCACTCAAACAGAAAAGTTATCTTCTGCACTTTGAAAACAATGTACAGTAAAAGCCCTTTAAACACGACATTCAATTTAGTATAATATTGCTCTTAGAGACATGTGGTAGCTTAATGCAGGATGAAAGTCATGTAGAGAGCATGAATTTCACGCTGCATTAAGCAGAAACCTACTTGAAAGTATATAAACTCTTCTCTACTAAAATTCCGGTATGAACGAGTTTTACTGTATATGAAAACCAGATGTTATTATCAGGATCTACACTTTGACCGTCATAAATACCAGTAAATGTTTTTATTCAGTCATCAGTGTAGATCCTGATCAGATGAGACAGAAGCTAGTTTGGGTCAATAATGTTTACAAAACTGTGAAGATAACCTGAACTAATAATGGACCTGTATGTAAAACCACTCTAAACCGGAACTCTAGTATAGAAGAATTCAGATACTTTTAGGCAGGTGGCTGTTTAACACAGGATGAAAGTCATGCAGAAAGCTCATATGAGGTTTCTGCATGACTTTCATCCTGCATTAAGCTGCCACCTGTCTCCAAGACCAAAATCTATACCGAGTTTAACGTCTGGTTTAGAGGGTTCTACAGTATACTTTAACTCATTCCCTCCCACACTATTAACCTCCTACACTATTAACAGACCCAACCTCTTTGAATTATTCTACCGAAAAGGAGCATTAACTATAGAAAAGGAGAAATTCAGAATTGTGCAGTTTTGAAACCATTGTGATAAATAGAGCATTTGCTCCATATCACAATGGTTTCAAAATATGAGTTTTATAGATGTGCAGAAAGGCGACAGTAGGAAAGAATGAGTTAAATTAACTATTTATAACTTACTTAACCTTTTGAATGCTGAATGTTCAGAGTGGAAAGATCCAGTATTGTTTAACAGTAAAGTCCATTCAGTATTATGGTGTAAATATTGCTGAAATGAAATTCAGAATGGCAAGTAGTGCAGATCCTGATCTGAGGGCTCCTCAATGAGCTCTTTAATTTAGGTTTACACTGTTTTCAAAGTTCACCGCATTCACAGAAATTAATATACACGTATATATATATTTATACATATTTGCAATTTACGTACAAAATAATCAGCTTTCACAAAAACAAAAGCACTGGGATATTTTCAAACAGCAATCCAAAACAAAACCACTACTTGTCTGACTCGTCTTTCTAAAGTGTCTGTAATATTTTCCATAAATACTTAAACTGCTCTGATCTAATATTTCGACCACTAAGGGCCTTTGTCAAAGATTATCATGTCAAAATACACGTCACATTTTTGTTACATGCATTCAGCCATAAAATCAAAGAGAATAATGTTGATCCAGCGTCGTCATGGTGACATTGGGTTGTTTTTTAAAATGTCATGACGTCATCAAAAATGACGTCATCAAATGACGTCATGGGTGCAACGACGTCATGCATGCATTAGCGCATTATCCTCTTTGATGTTACAGCCAAATGGTCTGTAGGTTCTCAGCCTCCATATCCAATCAGTTTCATGGATCTGTCTTTCAGTTCTACATGCATGGAACATCCGTTTCAAAACTACAAATCTCACATCATCACTGCTATGACCACCGATTCCAAAATGTCTATTTATTGGCTTCTCTCTCTCATGCCTCACATCACTCAAATGTTCTTTCATTCTCTCCCGAATTTCTCTCTCAGTTTCACCGACATACACCATTATATCGCATTTACTGCATTTAATTGCATATACTACATTTCTTTCTCTACAGTTAATATTAGTTGACACATTGTAAACTGATTGCCTATTTGTGTCACTTATACTTGACATTTCAAGAATACTGCAAGTAGCACAACCCTGTGAACAGACTGTATTGCTTGGTCTAACAATCCTGTTAGTTTTTTAATGCACCAGTGTGTCACATAGATTTTTATCACGCCTGAATGCTACGATTGGCAGTTGTTGGAATACTTCTTTAAGCCGGTCTGATTGATGCAAAACTTTTGAATGTTTGTTTACAATGTAATGTATATTCGGTAGCAGATTTGAATACGTCAAAACTAAAGGGACCCTATTCATTTTCCTGTTAGATCTAACTGTTTGTTTCTTTACTAATGTGACAGATCTGTCAAGTTTATCCACCCTTACCAACTGATTTTCTATCATCCTACCACTATATCCTCTCTTCCTTAACTGACCCTCGAGTTTATTTCTTTCTCTAATATAGTCCGATTCTCTTTCACATATACGCTTAATTCTTAGTCCCAAACCATATGCTATGCTCCTTTTTGTACTAGGAGGATGGCAGGAAGAATTATTAAGGTACAGCTGTTTGTCTGTTGGTTTTACATAAAGATCTGTGTATATATGACCATTGTCTATTTTAACTACAGTATCCAGAAATTCTATCTGATCCAAACCATATCTAAGCTCTATACTAATATTCGGGTGAATACTGTTTGCATGTTTCACAAAATCTTCCAGTTCTTGAACAGTACCATCCCAGATCCCGAAACCATCATCAATGAATCTCTTGTAAAACATTGGCACTTTTTTGTGTGACATCAATTCTTCATCCCATTTCCTCATATATGAACAAGCAAAATTCTTTCCTAATTTTGAACCAATTGCCACCCCATCTTTTTGTATGAAAGTGCTATCTCCAAAAGAAAATGTGTTGTTGTCTAAAACTGTTTGAATCATCTTAAGAACATTTTCTGTATCAATCAACGGATCACTTCTGTTTGCAAGGCCTTCCATACATGCATCTAGTCCCTCTTTCTTTGGGACTGATGGATACAACTTTGCTACGTCAAAACAGAACAAAATGCAATTTTCTGAAAGTGGTTCATTAATCTCTTTTAATTTGTTAATAAAATCAGTTGTATCTCTGATGTAGCTGGGTGAAGTTTCAACAAATTCACTAAGTTCATGCTCAGCAACTTCAGCTAACCTCTCAGTGGCAGTACCCATGCCACTAACTATTGTTCTAAAAGGAGCAGTTGGTTTGTGGATTTTAGGGTTCCCTTTCAATTTACCTGGTCTGGAGTACTTTGGGATAAGATACTGTTTCATTTCTTTTGATATGGCACCTTCCCTAAACATTTTGTTTACTAGCTTTTTCACTTCTTTCAGGCTTATTTCAGTTCGGTCACTATTAGTTGCCTCATACGAATCACTTGTTAAAACCTCTTTTTTCATTGACTCTATGTATACTTCCTTATCTAAAACAACTATACCTGAACCCTTGTCTGCAGGTCTGATCACTATGTTTTCATTGTGCAAAAGTTCATAAAAAGCCTCTTTCTCATCTTTTGATATATTTAGCTGACTATTCTTTTTCAAACTATTGACTATGTCATTCTTAACCAGTTCTATATATAGGTCAAGATGCCTGTCCCTGCCTGAATTTGGTGTGAAGTTTCTATCTTTCTTCACTTTAAATTTATCACGAATATGATCATTATCGTCATCATGTAGATCTACACTATCATTTTCAAAGAAATACTCTTTCAGTCTCATTTGTCTTTCCCATTCAGAAAGATCTGATAACATTGTAATATTTTCATTAACTCTTTGAAGGCTAGCTGCGGATTCTCCAAGCACTTATAACTTGTGTAAACAGTTTGGATCCAGATCAGGCCCCACATTTATCTGAAATCTAATCTGTTTGACACTCAGTCTCAACTTCAGCAGAAATCAGCAGAAAAAATTAATAGTTTTAGAGGAAAATTGAGTGGAGGACAAATTTATGCATGCAACAAGTTAATCAGCAGCTTCTATATATAGTCCATAAAGCAGATACAGGTAGTCCATAAAGCAGATACTAATTCTGTATATAGTCCATACAGCAGATACTAATTCTATATATAGTCCATAAAGCAGATACTAATTCTGTATATAGTCCATAAAGCAGATACTAATTCTGTATATAGTCCATAAAGCAGATACTAATTCTGTATATAGTCCATTAAGCAGATACTAATCAGATCCTGTTTTCCGATGCAGTTGTTAGTCCTTTATTTAATGAATATTCATGTAAGTGGCACTTATAGAGCATTTGATCCTATTTATCACAATGATTTCAAAACTAACAGTTCTAAAAATCCATTTTTCTAGTAAAAGCTCTTTTTAGATTAATGCAAACAGGTTGGGGTCTAAAATTAGCCTATGGGGGAATAAATCAGTTCTTACAGCAGTTGTCTGACCTCAGTCTACTCTGTTTGCAAATGTGAAAATAAGTGTTTTTATAAAGTAAAGGCTTAATTTGGCTCTACAATGTTTGTCGTCCTCTTTTTTTCCACCAGATAACCAGCCATATGGTACAAACAATTTTCACTATTTCAGTATTACACTCACCAACCTTGACTGATGTTTTAAGTAACCAAGTATAGGAATGTTCTAAAAGTTCAACAATAAATAAACATGAAGTATAATACAGTTAAACTTTGATATCTCGAACTTCAAGGGATCTTACAAGTTACTTCGAAATATTAGAAGTTCGAGTTATCAAATTTCTAATCTGGGCAATTTCTCAAGTTCACAGCTTAATGCAGGTCTAAAGTAATACTTTAGACATGTATTAAGCTGTCACGTGAGTTTCTAGATATCGTCGCTGTGCTGACAAAACCACGTATATCCATTTTGGCTGAAAATCGTTTCTTCGCGATTTCTGATTTAAATGTACAATGCCCACATCCTGTCAAAATCTTAGCGCAATCGACCAATGAAAAGTGTCAAAACTCGCCCGTGACTAAACCTCTTATATTTATTGGTCTGAATTTTTGCAATATCAAAAACTCGTTTAAATTTTACTCTTCAAGCATGCAGAGCAATAACATTAAACATATCAAAACACATGCAGATAAGGTCAGTGCATGTATTGTGGTACATAGAGCATAGGTCTGTCCTTTTCTTGGTGTGTCAAGGTACAAAGCTTAGACTCAAGTAAAATGTAAATTGTCGTATATCATGATCACCTTATAAAAAATAAACGACGAAATATCGTATAAGTGGTAAAAGCTCGTATATACATAAGGTGAACAAAACTTGGTACAAAAATATCGTACATTTAAAAAATCGTCATAACAAATGATAGAAAAAGTAACGTTTTATCAATGATAGAACAAATAAAGTTTTATCAAATAATTTGTGTTTTAATATGGTACCAGAATATAGACCTTATTTGTCACATAAAGACGAATTTATAAAAAAAAATCAGTTTTTTGCTTCTCCTGAAAAGTAATGATTTTCATTATACGAGGTTTTGTCAGCACGGCGACGATATGTGTACTGCTACATGTTAGAGCAATTCTCTATTGTAAATTTTGGAAGAACCGAACTTTTAGTTTGAGTTATCCCGAAGTTTGAGTTATCAAAGTTTGAATTATCGAGGTTCAACTGTACTTGATAATTCTACCTTTGCAGACAGAGAAGACCCAGATCAGACTGCTTCTATAGGAGCAGGGTCTGCTCTGTTCGCTAGTATATTACAGATCTGATTCTCTCTTTCTGTCATGACAATGAATTTCTTTATTTTATATTTCTAACCCATTCCCTCCTACTGACACCTTTTGACACCTCTGTTAAAGTCATGTTTTGAAACCATTGTGATAAATAGAGCATTTTGCTCCATAGCATTTGCTCAATTAGGGCTTTTCAAGAATCACTATGATCAGTCTGCATTGGTTTCAAAAGTATATAATTCTAAAATATTTATTTTTTCTAGTAAATGCCCCTTTTCAGTAGAATAATTCAAAGAGGTTGTTTCTACAAATAGTCTAGGAGGGAATGGGTTAATACAAGAATTTAATCAATTAACACCCATAATGAACACAGTCTTACATGAATATTCATCAACAGAGTTGACTACCATTTGCAATGCAAACTGTGTAGACAAAAATCAAAGGCTGTTGCAAGAATCACTATGATCGGGGTCTGCATCGTTTGCCATTCATACTCCTTAGTCAATGATTTAGGGACCTTGGGGATGTACAATGTTTTGATATACAACATGTTGTAAACAGACTGTATCTGTACTTTTGTCTATGAATATTATTGCCTTAGATATGGATGATAAATGCATATACTGGAACCTATTGATACCCAAGCTATAAATACATTGTGTTATATAAGGCTATCCTAAAATAAATGTATGTTTGTGATGATCTGACCAATTCTTACATATTTATTAACACTTTCCTTCATATAAACACTTTTTTATGCCTTTGCAAACACAGTAGACCAAGATGAGACGGCTCCTGCAGGAGCCGTCTGATCAGGGTCTGCTCTGTTTGTTTATAGAATAATATAGAGGGAATTCTTCAGTTTTTGCCACAGGAAAAAAGTCCCTTGTTAAGAATGGTGCTAAAAATGTAGCTAGTTAGTACTCATAGTCATATTTCTAACAAATATTAAACAGAGAAACAGTAACACAAATAATTGTTTTTTTTCTTACTGTATTCATCAAGTTTATTTTACTTACTTTACTTTCAGTCATTGTTTCTTTTCATTTTTTCTTCAAGCGTAGTGTGTGATAAAATAAAACTATAAACTTACTCTTGAAATGGTGTTATTCAATGCTGTTAAGATGAAAAATCGAGTTTTTCATATTCAGCAATTCCAGATCACAAATACCCTCCTCTAAAACTGTGGGTAGTCATCACAAACAAACATTTTTTTAATGATGACCTAATTGATACCATTCATTCATCTACACAGACTTATTTTGGCAAGATGTTGACAGCAGGTGTTTTTATGGTCCTTTTGGTGTATTTCTGAGAAATACCAATAGACTCTTTCAATTTTCTTGTATAACCAGAAAAAAAACAGGCAAATATTTCAGGAGCGAACATGTCAAGATGTGGAGCATGTTTCTAAAGATGATTCAACAAAAATTATCAATAGCCTCAACTAAACCTTATAAAAGTTTAGAGTTAACAATATTTCTTTTGTTCTTTTTTCATGTTTTTTTCTGAAATGATATAAATAGATATCCTAACAGATAAAGTCGAAGAATGAGCCCAAACTGTAGTACAGCATTTTTGCTAAAACAGCCCCCTGATTTATCAACATAAGAGACAGTAAAGCACGTGGTTACTTAACCCTTCGCTTGCTATTCACGTCAATATACCTAACTGTAAATAGTGAAGACCCAGATGAGACAGCTCCTGCAGGAGCTGTCTCATCTGGGTCTGCACTATTTACAAGTTGATTGTGCAACCAGTGCACCCTAAAGCAGTGATTGTACAGCAAAATACTTGTACACAGTGGAGATATACGTGTATGTAATTATACAACAGGGCATGGGTAAAGAAGGAGAAATGTATTTTATAATTCAGCAAGCGAAGGGTTAACCATTTCCTTCACATAAATTTGCAAGCAGAGTAGACCTAGATCAGACGACTCCTCTAGGATCTACTCTGTCTGCTTATGGTATAATACAGATCTGATTCTACAGTTTCAACTTTTAATAGCAAAAATGTCCTGTGTTTATACATCGTTATAAAAATTAACTGAATAAATATTCAATTCAAGTCATTATTTCTAATACATGAATATTTTAATAGTGTTTTTCAATAGAAATAAAAGAAATAAACTTGGCCAACTTTAGGAAAACAATTATTTCAAAAGTGTATAAAGGTTAACAATTTCCCTGTTGCATATTCATGTCAGAAATAATGACGTCATCAATATTAGATGATTTTTTATAATGGTTTATGAGCACGGGACATTTTGGTTTGATCAGGAACTGTAGAATCAGATCTATATTATACCAGAAGTAAACAGAGCACACTCTGAGACGGCACCTATAAGAGCCAACTGATCTGGGTCCACTCTGTTTATTAATGCATGAAAAGGCATTTATATGAAGAAAAGGGTTCAATAGTGTAGTTACTATACTACCATAACTATTATTATACTGCAAAGTAAAATCCTCACTTCTGATTGGTTAACTAGCCGTGTACATGAGTCCATCTACCCTGTGAGCTCACAGGGTACATGGAAATTCCCCATGGCAGGCCCCACATATGATGATCAGAAACCAAATGACCGACTTCTCGACTCGGCTAAACAGTAGCAAAATTCATAATAGATAACTATTGATACGTAAAGAAAAAAATGCAGAAATGAATTAAAAACCACTTTTGGTTTGAAATGACCAATAAAAGGAGTTATATTTTAAAGGAGTTATTATATCGTCCATCCATCTATTATAACACGAACGCCGATGAAATACAATACGCACACCACTTCGGATACCTTCGGTTAGAAATACTGTATTGGGGCGCTATTAGGGGAATTCTCGTGTTTAGTGATTAAATATGCCAAAATGGATTTATATAAATTATCCGAACCGTAGAACTTTGCAGTATAATAAATTCGTTATACAGTTCTTTCCCAGGGTACATTACGATTTATTCCCGGCTGGTTAAATCATGTAACCCTCGCCTAACGGCTCGGGCAACATGATTTTCCTCAGCCGGGAATAAATCGTCATGTACCCTGGGAAAGAACTGTATAACTAATATAGGCTTTCTGTCAACCCCTGTTGTGCAATATGTTCACATTATGCCATAGGCTAGTACTACAGTGCACGAAAGGTCCCTATAGGTAACTTCTCCCTTAAATTTTCAATGAACATTTCATCACTATTATCCCTTTACTCCATAGATACGCTTGACAACGCCTTTGCAGTGTAGACCCAGATCAGACAGCTCCTGTAGGAGCTGTGTATCATCAGAGTCTGATTCTGATGTTTTTCTAAGAGCCAAAACTTCCCTTATGTAAATAATACTACTATAAAGATTAATGATGTCATTATTTCGTATATGAATATTCATGAAATAAAGAGTTATCATTACACAATTCATTTAACCCTTTACCTGTTCAATATTCATGTAAGGAATAATGACGTTATGAATATTTATTAGCTGAATTCTATAATGTAACATTTTCAAGGGATTTTATTTTGCTTTGACTAACACTGTAGAGTCAGATCTATGTCATAAATACAAAAATGTAAATAGAGATAAGATAAGATGGCTCCAACAGGAGCTGTCTGATCTGGGTATACTGTTTGCAACTGCATAAAATAGCGCTCATATGAGGAAAAGGGTTAAATATACAAAGAAAAATGAAATACTGATGGGTGCAAAAAACAAAACATTGAAGTTTTATAAAATGATTTAACAAGTGAAAAGAACAACTCCATTAGAAAGGGTGCTGAAAGCATGAAAATGGTAATGATCTTGAGATAGACTATTTTAATTACTCTAAGAATTCGGACAAACAGACTTAGGCAAATAGTGCAGATCAAGATCAAACTGCTCCTTAAGGAGCAGTCTGATCTGGGTCTACACTACTTGCTACTATGTAAGTCTTACCCAAAATCAAAGTTATCATAATGGTTGTTCCAAATTGACTTATTCAGCATTAGACCATGTATAGGTGTAACTGAGTGTCCGACTACTACCAGTAATTAGAGTAGCCTATGTCTCACACATAGACACATAATCAGAATCTACACTGTTTGATTTCATTTTATCTAGTGTGCTATTGCAGTAACAATCTTAACTTAAAAAAACTGTGTAGATTCTGATCTGACAGTGCGAATGGTTAGGGCCTGCACTATATTATCCCTTTCCCTGTTCTGTATTTAGTCCAAATTACAATACCTACTGAATATTCATAGACAAAATTGTCATAAAGAAATATGGAAGGTGGAACATTGTAGAGATTTTAGAAAGCAAAGAAACAGATCTATCAAATTCTATTAGCAAACAGAGCAGATCTGGGTCTACTCTGTTTTCAAATGTGTGAAAACACATTTATATGAGGGAAAGGGTTATATCAGATCTCTTGATAAGAGAGCATACAGAAATTTTAAAACCGTAATTCTTCCAACAAACTATATATAGTCACTAAGAAACTGTCTCATCAAGATGGTTCTAAGCAATGATCACAACATGTGATTTGATGGAGAATTAATTAATCATTGTCTGAAAATGTTCACTTTAAGCCTCTGATCTAGAGACCTTCATCTGCTAAAAAATACTAGTTACATGGCATGGCTAAAACTTCAACAAATGGTATTTATAAATTTCTATAAATTTAACAAATCTCTCGTTGTATATTATAATATACAGTGAATATCATAAAAACATAATAATGTATTTATCAAGAACAATGGGCAAAATCACTGTGTAGCTAGAAATACTATGGCATAGCATAGACCAAGATAAATTGTGTAAATTAAAATATTTCTAAGAACAGCTCCTTTATTTCTCAACCAAGCCCTATGTTGAGACCACTCTTGAGAGTGGTCACAAAATAGGGTTTGGTGGAGAAATGATGATTTCAATATTTGAATATGCACCTATATATATATTGCTCTGCTATGGCCCGTGAAAGTATAATAATTCAACTATTACTGGGTGTGAAAGCTTAACTATTTACTCCATAAATATGTCTTTCTATGCCTTTGCAAACAGAGTAGACCTAGATAAGATGGCCCCTGTAGGAGCCATCTGATCAGAGTCTGCTCTGTTTGCTTATGATATAGTATAGATATGATTCTACAGTTTCTGCTATAGCTAAAATGTCCTCTATCCATGTGTTATTATGACAACTAATATCCATGATGTCATTATTTCTTACATGAATATTCATGGAGTAAAGGGATAAGCATACCGTAGGAGGTCAAGTTCATATAATGATACATCATCATGCGTTTCGTTACACTAGATCAAATATTTATGTTCTTAGTTGGACATAACAAAGTGTGAAGGCCAAACAGACAGATGTGCCAATTGTCAGACTACGGTAATCTAACTAAAATGCTCAACTCCCACTAAATGACAATGGTGGGGGTATAAAAATGTTGGAATTTAAAGTTTTCATATGAGAATGAAGATGACACCATGTACAGGTTGCCATATACATTCCAAAAGAAAGCTTTAAACTTATCAATTTTTTTTTTTTTTTTAAAAAAACAAAACCTTTGAATGCAAGAAACCAGTGTACAGCCATTTGCAAAATATGTAGACCAAAATCAGATTGCTCCAAGAGGAGTCCTCTGATCAGGGTCTAGACTGTTTGTCATTCAAAATTCTCTCCCATATTATACACCCTTTCATACTGAATGGAGTCTACTCTTAACCTGGTATGATGGACCATTCCAATTTGTAACTTCAACATTCAAAAGGATAGAAAAACTATGAATTGGTGATCTTTAACCTCCATGAATATTTATGTGAGAAATAATGATCTCATGAATATTAATTAGATTACTTTGTTATAACAGAATATGGAAACGGGAACTTTTGGCTATGGTTGAAACTGCAGAATCACATCTATATTATATCATAAGCAAACAGGGTAGACCCAGATCAGACGACTCCAACAGGAGCCGTCTGATCAGGGTCTACTCTGTTTGTAAATGCGTAAAAACACGTTTACATGAAGGAAAGGGTTAAAAGCCAGTGTGTGCTCATAATTACAAACTGTCTTAAAATATGGCTGATTAAACTTCTCAGTGGTCCATGAAAAACCTGATTTTCTTTTTTCCTCTGGAATAATGCAAACATATACATCCTGGAAACCAAACCAATCACATGATTAACCCTTTCCCTCATATAAACATTTTTAATACCTTTGCAAACAGAGGAGAACCAGATCAGATGGCTCCTGTAAGAGCCATCTAATCAGGATCAGCGCTATTTGCTTATGAAATTATAAAAGATCTGACTCTACAGTTTCTACCACTTCCAAAACATCCTATATACATATCACTTTGTGAAGGAGTTACAATTGTTTTGCACCAAGCCCTCGATATGCCATTACAAAACTTCAGCTAACTAATACTCATGATGTCATTATTTCTTACATGAATATTCAACAGGGAAAGGCTTAAGACTTCAAGACTAGTATCTACTCTAGATATCACTATATACACATGTATAAAATCAGAGGCATATATATATAAGATGCTTAACCATTTCCCTAATGAATATTTATGTGTGAAGTCATCACTTCATGAATATTCATTAAATAAAAAAATGTAATGTATATTATTCAAAGGAATTTTTGGCTTAGAAACTATAGGACCGGATCTTTATCAGCCCAAAAGCAAGCAGAGCAGACCCTGATCAGAAGGACATCTCGAAGCTGTCTGATATGGGACTACTCTGTTTGCAAAGTCATAAAAATATTGACATGAGGGAAAGGGAAAAATTAAACCCATTTTAATACCAGCTCCTTACTTCTTCATCAAACACCATGTTGTTGCCACTCTTTAAAATTGTCTCTTTGAGACGAATCTAAAGAGTGGCCATAAGATGGGGGTTGGTGGAGAAATGATGTTTTTAGTATTTAAATCTATGGAACTGTACATTGTTAACAACATGTAGTGTAACCTATACAGTAAACATGTGTAAACAGAGCTGCAGACCAAACGTTCTGGCAATGGCAGAAACTATAGAATCCCATCTATATTATAAGTAAACAGAACAGACCCTAATCAGACAGCTCCTATAGGATCCGTCTGATCTGGGCTTACTCTATTTGCAAAGGAGTAGAAAGGTGTATTTATGGAGTAAAGGCTAACTTCTTATAAAGCTTATAGACAAAGAGTATTTCAGACACAAATACCAATATCTGATAATCACACAATTGGTTATGGCTACTCATTAGAGTTGTCTCTGTGAGAAGATTCTAATGAGTAGAAACAACTATGGGTTTGGTGAAGAAAAATAAAAGCAAAATCTTTAATCATTATTGTCTTATCTGGAGTGTTGCTTACCCCCTTTACTCCATGAATATTATGCAAGGAATAATGACATCACAAATATCAATGAACTAATTTTCTACAATGGCAAAATCAGCTAATGGAATTTGTTTATCATTGCAGAAACTGTAGAAATCAGATGTATATAATTCTGTAAGCAAACAGAGCAGATCTTGATATGACGGTTCCTCCTGATATATATATTTGGGTCTTTGCAAACACAAGTAGACCCAGTTCAGATGACTTGTCTGCTTTGTATGCTTATGAAGTTATGAAACTATATAGATCTCACTCCAGTTTCTACCATGGACATGCTTGCATTCATACATCATTATAAAAATTCAGCTGATAGATATTCATGGCATCATTATTTCATTAGGCAGAGAATTAACATTTAAAGTGCAGGAACTGAGTATATAAGACTGTTGCAAGCAGTGTAGACCCAGATCAAAGGGCTCCTAAGGGGTCCCCTTTATCAAGGTCTACACTGTTTGTCATAAAAATCATTTTCTTCAGTGATAAACTTTGATACATTGTTTGGTTATTTTTTTTAATTATTCAGCCGGTTAAGGGTTTATAAATATCTCATGCAGTGCAGCCATTGATCTGCTACATATATTTGTATAACATATTTTCAAATATTTAAGCAACAAAACTTCTACTTATTCTAGGCTGAAGGACAAGAATACATTACACTCCTTCCTTGATTGGCTATTAACTTAAATGCATTTCTAAAGAGTTTTGGTAGAGAAGACTTTCATTCAATAAATCCAGAGTATCATCAAAACTCCTCCAAATATTACATCACTGTAACCTAATTGTAACCATGGCAACCACATTATTTTTGGAACACATTTTATTGTGATACAACCTCCATTAGTGCGAAGGTAGTTCACACAAAGAAATTCACACACAGTTTTTAACCCTTCACCTGATGGAAGACCTGGGATGTTTTTTTACAAACAGAGTAGACCAAGGTCACATGACTCCTGAAGAAGCCGTCTAATCAAGGTCTGCTTTGTTTGATTAGGAAACATATCACATAAAGGTCTGATTCTACAGCTTCTGCCACTGCCAAAAAATAATCTTTTGGTAATATACCATTATAAAAACATTTGCTAATATATATTCATGATGTCATTGTTTCTGTATGAATATTCATCAGGCAGAGGGTTAAGAGTGGACAGACCCCATCCTACAAGTGGACAGACCCCATGCTACAAGTCATCATCTCCAATGGCCGCATCAAATGCTGTGTTTGTTACTCTCTCTCCATTCTCTGTCCCTCTTCCTTTTATTTTCAGATCCTGAAGAAAAACGAAATTTTCTATGAAGTAAAACCCTGATATTTTGAACACTTTATCAGTCTTTATGACAGGTTGCAGTTTTATGCAGGGTGAATGTCATGCAAAAAGCTCTAGGAGCTTTCTGCATAACTTTTACACTGCAATTAGCACCAACCTGCCTAAAAAGGAAAATTGTGTTTCTAAAATTTCTACACTCAGTAACAAAATCCTATTTATCATGTTGATTTTTTTTTTATTAAACAACAATCATCATTAAAACTTCTTGCAAGTACGTCTACCAAATCATGTTTACATGGATGAATTTGAACAATAGTGACAAACTGACACAAAATATGCCCATCAAGGTCATAAGTCTATCTTTAAAATTTACTAATGAGCCATAGCTGTGTTGAGGTAGGTTGGTCATCTATCTGGATGTTCTGTGCTTGAAACAATGAAATTTGTTCTGTGCACAGAACGGCCTTCTCCTCAATGAGATATACCAACCTATGAAGTTTCATGTTGATACCTCTTATACTTTGCGAGTAATGAGCTACATTAAAGTTTTTGCACGACGACGACCCAGTGATCACAATAGCTCCACTTTTCTTCAAAACAAAAAAGCTAACAACAGCCGCGTGCCGCACCAATGCTCATCTGATTCAGTGCTTGTCCAGCTAAATTTAACAAAAAACCTGAACAAAAGGGCCATAACTCCAAAATTTTGAAATCAAGAGTTATGGTTATGTAGGGGTCTTCCTTCAATGAGATCTACTAACCTATGAAGTTTCATGTTGATACCTCTTATACTTTTCGAGTAATGAACTACATTAAAGTTATTGTACACCGACATCCTGTATTAGGCTTTTTCTAGCAATTCAACAATTTCTAGCTTTTACTCCAATGTTTAGTATTATTAACCCTTTACACTGAGCCATCTGATCAGGGTCTGCTCTGTTTGCCTATGAAATAATACAGATGTGATTGCACAGTATCTATTATAGCCAAAACTTCCTGTGTTCATGAGGTATTATAAACAAGAGGGCCAGAATGGCCCTGAAGCGCTCACCACACAATCAGAGGAGAAGATTTTCATAGTTTTCACTATATATTCCAATGGAAAATTAGCTGGCCCTGGGGCTGGGCCAATTTTGACCCAAAGGGCACAATTTATAAAACTTTTGTAGAGGACCTGAACATGATGTTATGTGCCAAATATGAAAGCTGAGAACCCTACAGTTTCAGAGGAGAAGATTTTCAAAGTTTTCATAATATGTTTCTATTGAAAACTGTCCATCTCTGAAAGCTGAGAACCCTATATATTCAGAGGAGAAGACTTTCAAAGTTTACACTATATGCTTCTATTCAAAACTGGCTACCCCTGGGACGGGGCCAATTTTGACCCCAGGGGCATAATTTATATAACTTTTGTAGAGGACCTGAAAATGATGCTATGTGCCAAATATGAAAGCTGAGAACCTTACAGTTTCAGAGGAGAAGATTTTCAAAGTTTTCACTAAATGTTTCTATAGAAACTGACCACCCCTGGGGCGGGGCCAATTTTGACCCCAGGGGCATAATTTATATAACTTTTGTAGAGGACCTGAACATGATGCTATGTGCCAAATATGAAAGCTGAGAACCCTACAGTTTCAGAGGAGAAGATTTTCAAAGTTTTCATAATATGTTTCTATTGAAAACTGTCCATCTCTGGGGCGGGGCCAATTTTGACCCCAGGGCCATAATTTATATAACTTTTGTAAAGGACCTGAACATGATGCTATGTACCAAATATGAAAGCTGAGAACCTTCCAGTTTCAGAGGAGAAGATTTTCAAAGGTTTCACTATACGTTTCTATTGAAAAATGGCTAACCCTTTGGCGGGGCCAATTTTAACCCCAGGGGCATAAATTATATAACTTTTGTAGAGGACCTGAACATGATGTTATGTGCGAAATATGAAAGCTGAGAACCTTACAGTTTCAGAGGAGAAGACTTTTCAAAGTTTTCACTATGTGTTTCTATTGAAACTGACCACCCCTGGGGCAGGGCCAATTTTGACCCCAGGGGCATAATTTATACAAATTTTGTAGAGTACCTGAACATGATGCTATGTGCCAAATATGAAAGCTAAGAACCTTACAGTTTCAGAGGAGAAGATTTTCAAAGATTTCACTATATGTTTCTATTGAAAACTGACCACCTCTGGGGCGGGGCCAATTTTGACCCCAGGGGCATAATTTATATAACTTTTGTAGATGACCTACAGATGATGCTATGTACCAAAGAGAGCTGAGAACCCTGTAGATTCAGAGGAGAAGATTTTTAAAGGTTCAAATTGTTGACGTGGGACGATGGACGACGACGGACATCAGATGATCACAAAAGCTCACCTGAGCACTTTGTGCTCTGGTGAGCTAAAAATAAAATAATTATCCTTATGTCAATATGTCTTACATATACAATGTATATTCATGGACTAAAGGATTAAATAATGTTTTTTTATGTAAATCATATAAACTATATAAATAGCACAAAATAAAGTCACTAATAGAACAGCAGATTGAGAATAAATCTCATGACAAATTTCAGATGTTGAAACTTTTATGATGCAATTGTTCAAATATTCTCCTTGGTCCGAGGACCATTCAAATGATCATAATTTGACTGTAATTGTTACTTGTAATTGTTACCCCGTGTAAGCATACTTACTGAGAACCGGGTTATAGTTGTTTTGTTAACAGCAGCTTTGGTGTGAACATGCTTGGTTTGTGCAGGCTTATCATCCTTCTGTAAAGGTGGGGAGAGATGTATACATGGGGTGGGGATATAAATAAGGAAGGCTTATGTACAACCCTTTCACTCTTCAATATTAATGTAAGAATAAATTACATTATGAATATTTATTAGCTGAATTTTTATAATGTAAACTTTTCAAGTATTTTTTTGCTTTGACAAAAACTGTAAAATCAAATTTATATCATATCAAAAGCAAACGGAGCAGACCCTGCTCAGAGGGCTCCTACAGGAGCCGTCTGATCTAGGTCTTCTCTGTTTGCAAAGGTGTGAAAAGGTGTTTATATGAGGGAAAGGGATAGTAGGTGCAATCAGGTAAATTCTTTGATCCTGATGAGGTGCCGAGTTACTCGATGGCTCACCTAGATCCTAGAACTCTTTACATTGGTTATCAAAGATTTGCCATTTGCAGTGAAAGAGTTAACCCTTTACTCCATGAGTATTCATGTAAGAAATATAAATGACATTATTGATATAAATTACATTAATTTTCACAATGGAATTAAAGGCCATGGCAGAAAATGTAGAATCCTATCTATATTACTTCATAAGCAGACGGAGCAAAGTCTGATCAAAAGGCTCCTACTGGAGCTGTCTGATCGGGGTCTACTCTGTAGATAAAGGTGTACAAAGGCATACACTTATTGGGTAAAGGGTTAAACAGATGGGATCCTGGCACCTTCCAAATCCTTTAAGGATTTTTGTAAGGCATATTTGAGATATCAACTTTACAGTATTAATGCTCGAACATAAATTCTTATCAATTAAAATTAAAATATTTAGTATAAATAATGAACAGTCAAATACTTGAATCAGATATCATGATAATTGAATGTATGATATGGATTTATGTATGGATAACTGGAACAATGTTTTGTGACTTAGATCCATATTCATGATGTCATTATTTCTTACATGAATATTGAACATTGAGAGTGGTGAACCCAGTCCCTAATATTGACACCTTTTGACGCCTCTGTAAAAGTCACTTGAAACCATTGTGATAAATAGAGCATTTGTTCCATAGGAGCAAATGTTCTACTTATCACAATTGTTTCAAAACTACACAATTCTAAATTTCCCTTTTTTGTAGTACATGCTCCTTTTCAGTAGGTTTATTCAAAAAGGTTGGCACTAAAAACAGCCTATGAGGGAATGGTTAAAAAAATATAGCCTATGAAGTAAAGAGGCACAGATAAGATGCGATAACTAAATTGTTTTGAAGAAAAGGTTCTATACTTCTGCACAAAACCTTATGTTGTTACCACTCTTTACCATGGTCTTAATGAGACAACTCTAAAGAGTGGTAACAACAGTTGGCGGAGAACTGATGATTTTAGTACTTGATAGTTTACTAAGATCAAATAACTACTAGATGACTTTGATCATAGCTGACACTGTTAGTTGTACCAATAAACAATCAATAAACATCAAAAGTGTATTCAAATACAAACTTTTGTTTGTATCCCCTTTTGAAGGTGGGGTTTGAGCAAAAGACAACTTCCAAAATTTATGGCGCAATTGGGGTAGATATATGGAACTAGGGGATTGAGGTTTTGCTGTGATTACCACATCAAGCATATATATACTAGGATGTCTTCTTATTGTGGACTGCAGAGGTACAAATCTTCATTTCTCCACCAAACCCTATGTTGTGACCACTCTTTAGAACCATCTCTCTACAACAATTCTAAAGAGTGGTCACAAGTTCACAACATAGGGTCTGGTGGAGAAATACAGCTTTTTTTGAAACTGTTTCAATTTATGCACCTTTTCTGGGGCTGTATATTTGTCTTAATCTTTTCTTTTTTTCAATTTTACAAATATACTTCATATGCAGTAAAACCTCTCTATAACGGCAACTAAAGGGTGTTAATTAGTTTGTATATAGGACAGGTGGCTGCTTAAAGCAAGGTGAAAGTAAAACAGAAGGCTCCTATAGGAGCGTTCTGTTTTACTTTCACCTTTATTTAAGCAAGGTGATTTAAGCAGAATTTAGTGGTCGTTATAGAGAGGTTTTACTTATTACACATTTCTAACCCTATTAAAAAAGTAGAGCCAGGTAATACAGCTCCTGTAGAAACTACCTGATCAGTGTCTACTCTGTTTGCTTATGAAAATAGTCATAATGTAAAGAGTTAAAATAACTCTGCTTCAAGAAAAAAATATTTTCCAGCTTGAAAGCAAAAGTTTGGGTAACTTTGAAGTCGAGATCAATGAGATATCACAGTATAAGTTTGCTCCTGTGGAAAAATCTCCAAATTGAACATTCATTTTCATCAACTAAACAAACTGGACATTTTCTAGCCATGTAAATCAACAATGCTAATTATATAGAGGGGTTATAACCAGAAGCCCAGATAAGATGCATAGATTAAAACATGTTCAAGAATAGCTCCTTTGTTTCTCCATCAACCCCTATTCAGGTCTGACACAGAATAGGGTTCAGTGGAGAAATTGCGATTTTGTAAGTTTTAGTACAGTAAATCCTCTCTATATCCGGTATTCAAATTAGTATATAATGCTTGTCTGTAAGACAGGTGGCAGCTTAAGGCAGGGTGAAGTCGTGCAGAAAGCTCCTATAGGAGCTTTCTGCATGACTTTCACCCTGCATTAAGCAGCCACCTGCCTAAATCATTCTCTACTAGAATTCCGGTTTAGAGAGGTTTTACTGTATTTGAAAATAGGATTTCAGTATTACAATATGTACATGTATCTGTTGCTATGGTTATACAAAATAAAATAAATGATACATACATCTGAACTGGTCTGTCTACCTAGGGCTGATGGTATACTGCTGTCTCTAGGGAAACTCTTCCTTGATCTTCGAACTCTGTCCCCTGGCTGTAACAAAGAGAGAGTGAGTTTGTTGAATCCTTTACTAAATGAATATTCAACTTAGAAATAATGATGTCACAAATATAAATTAATAAATTAAGAGTAATTTCAGGTTACAGTTTGGCCATGACAGAAACTGTAGAATCATATCTATATTACATCATAAGCAAACAGAGCAGACCCTGATCAGATGGCTCCTATAGGAACTATCTGTTTTGGGTCTACTCTGTTTACAAAGGCATAGAAAGGCAAATTTTATAGAGTGAAGGGTTAACCCTTTACGTAATGAATATTCATGTAAGAAATAATGATATCATAAATAACAAATAGCTGAATTTTAATACCGACATATACTTCAGATGACCATTGCAGGAATTGTAGAATCAGATCTATATCATTCCAGAAGCAAACACAGCAGAGCTGATTTAACAACATGATCTGTGTGATCTGGGTCTACTCTGTTTGCAAAGGCATTAACCCCTTCCGTGCCACAATGACGGGTTTATGATATCACATGCAAACAGTTTGGATCCAGATGAGACGCCGAGTAACTCGGCGTCTCTTCAGGATCCAAACTGTTTGACACTCTGTTTATTGTTTTATAAAGAAAATGGAAGACGTGCACACACTTACACTTGAAATAAACGAAACTATGCTCAGCGGACGACAATGCTGGCACCGAAAGGGTTAAAAGGCTGGTCTATGGAGTGGAATAAGTGGTTAACATTCATATTTTGCCATCTACATGGACACCCAGATAGATGATTTGAACCCTCTTTATCTCTTTACTCCTGTAAGAGCCATCTGATCAGAGTCTGCTCTGTTTGCTTGTGAAATACAGTCTGGACTCAAAATAACGAAACCCAATTCAAAGAAATTTTTGTTAATGGTCCTGAAATCATCTCTTCTTATTTCTATATAGATTTGTATCCAATTTAAAGACATCGAGGTACGATAAAATCAATTCTACGAAACAATTTTCGGGTCCATTCAATGTATTTTCAACGAAAAGTGCATTAAATTTAAGAAATGCAGTTTTCACACCTTCCACGGTCGTCGACATTTTAGTTTACATATAGGTGCAGCGAGGCGTGAAAACAGATGTAACATGACAATTGCACCCTGGGCTATACCTTTGTTTGAGAGCGATCATTCAATCAAGTAGGGTATTTTTGTAATTCTGGCAATACTTATGAAAACATCTTATGAATTGTTTGTGAACACGAATGACGATTCAGACAGGTATGAACGTATGATTCAAACATTCTTTTTGTGGTTAAATAAAAAATAGACAGTAGGATAACCAATGCATAACTTAGAAAAACAAGATGTGTTTGTGAAACACTATGCCCCCTCGATATGATATTTGACCCTAAAGGATGACCTTGATCTTGACATGTCACCCCTCAAACTGTGCAACTTCATGAGGTGCACATGCATACCACATATCAAGTCTGTATCTCTACTGGTTCAAAAGTAATGGCCAATGTTAAAGTTTGTGACCTTTGACCATGAAGGATGACCTTGACCTTGACATGTTACCCCTCAAACTGTGCAGCAAAATGAGAAACACACGCATACCAACTATCAAGTCTGTATCTCTACTGGTTCAAAAGTTATGGCTAATGTTAAAGTCGGTGACCTTTGACCCTGAAAGATGACATTGACTTTGAAATGTCACCCCCTAAAATGTGCAGCTTCATGAGATACACATGCATACCAAATATTAAGACTTTATCTCTATTGGTTCAAAAGTTATGGCCAATTTGAAGTTGTGACCTTTGACCCTGAAGAGTGACCATGACATTTCACCCCTCACACTGTGCAGCTTCATGAGATACACAAGCATGCCACATATCAAGTCTCTATCTGTACTGGTTCAAAAGTTATGACCAATGTTAAAGTCGGTGATTTGACCCATGTGTTTGACCTCTGACCTTTAAAGATGACCTTGACATGTCACCCCTCAAAATGTGCGGCTTTATGAGATACATATGCATGCCAAATATCAAGTCACTAGCTGTAATGGCTCAAAAGTTATGACCAATGTTAAAGTTACAGACAAAGAAACAGACAATTTGACCTTTGACCCTGAAGTACGACCTTGACCTTGACATTTCACCCCTCAAAATATGCAGCTTCATGAGATACACACGCATGCCAAATATCAAGTCTCTATCTCTACTGGTCAAAAAGTTATGGCCAATGTTAAAGTCGGTGATTTGACCCATATATTTGACCTCTGACCTTGAAGGATGACCTTGACCTTGACATGTCACCCCTCAAAATGTGCGGCTTCATGAGATACATATGCATGCCAAATATCAAGTCTCTATCTGTACTGACTCAAAAGTTATGACCAATGTTAAAGTTGCGTTAAAGTTACAGACAAAAAACAGACAATTTGACCTTTGACTCTGAAGATGACCTTGACATGTCACCCCTCAAAATATGCAGCTTCATGAGATACACAAGCATGCCAAATATCAAGTCTCTATCTCTACTGGTCAAAAAGTTATGGCCAATGTTAAAGTCGGTGATTTGACCCATATATTTGACCTCTGACCTTGAAGGATGACCTTGACCTTGACATGTCACCCCTCAAAATGTGCGGCTTCATGAGATACATATATGCATACCAAATATCAAGTCTCTATCTGTACTGGCTCAAAAGTTATGACCAATGTTAAAGTTGCTGACAAACAAACAGACAAACAGACAAACAGACAGACAGGGCAAAAACAATATGCCCCCCAGATCTTATCTGGGGGGCATAAAAATCATAGGTTCTACTATTAAACGTAATACAATTGATACAGAATTAGATACCAAACTCTTATCTGTAGAATTCTCAAATGGTGCCAATCTTAAATGTAATATAAATTATAAATATTCAAGAAACAAATTGTCTTTACCCTGTATGTAATACTTCCCTTCTAGTACATATTACGAACTTATGATTATAATGCGATCAAAATGGCGACCCACTCGCTGATAGGACACAGCTGTAGGGATACAAACTTTTCACCTTTTGAGTTAAATTACAAACAATGTGAAATACTGAGACAAACACGTTATGTACAGTGAGTTTGTTCTTTATATAATACACAGTTTGAAATACCAGTAAAGTTTCCTGAAATACTAATCAGTACCATGTTTGAGATCGCCCAAAAGGCAAAATTCGTTCCAATAAAATTTCAATTCTATGAAAACAAAGCTCCAGTCCCGACCATTTTATTAAAACGAGTCCACACTGTAATATAGATTTAATTCCACAATTTCTTCCATGGCCAAACTTTCAAAAAAATAATCAAATTAGTATTCATGTGATTATTTTTTACATGAATATTCATGGTGTAAAGGGTTAAACAACCTTCACTGCAGTTCTCCATTAACCCTTTCCCTTTTCTGTGTTTATTCCAAATTTCAATACCTACTGAATATTCATTAACAAAATAGTTATAAAGAAATGTGGGAGGTGGAACTTCGTAGACATTTTAGAAAGCAAAGACACAGATCTATCAAATTCTATTAGCAAACAGAGCAGACCCTGATCAAAAGGCTCCTCTAGGAGCCGTCTGATCTGGGTCTACTCTGTTTGCAAATGCGTGAAAACACGTTTATATGAGGGAAAGGGTTAACTTGTTTGAAGCAGGTATAATGAAACAAACCATGCTTACCTTTTTCATCTTCTTTCCTTGCTTCTTCATGATTAATTCCTCCACCATTCCTTGTAGACACATGCTCATTAGTATTGCCTTAAAGAAACAAAACAAATATACAAGAGGGTCATGGTGGCCCTGTATCACTCACCTGGTTAAATGATCTTGTGCGACGTAATTATGCAACAGACAGAACGACTTATCTGATAAAGGGTCATCTAAAAAATCACTCCTTTGATATTTGGTGAAAATCCAGTCAATGGTATAGGATATGTTGTTCAACCCATTCCCTCATATGCTATTTTTAGAGCCAATCTCTCTGAATAAATCTACTGAAAAGGGGCATGAACTAGAGAAAAGGAAAACTTTTTTGTAGTTTGAAACCGTTTTGATAAGTAGAGCATTTGCTCCTATAGGAGCAAATGCTCTATTTATCACAATTGTTTCACAAAGAGACTTTTACAGTCGTCAAAAGTCGTCAATATGAGGGAATGGGTTATAGAATGTGTGTGTTCATATAAATATTTAGGTCTCGTACTTGTTCTGAGACCACAGTTATCCACTGAAGCGTATCTTTGGCAACAAGATATTCAAACGACAACTCCAGAGTAGATTTGTCTGCCCTTGACTGGTCCGTATTTTCTGACACCTGTAAAATACCCAATACAAGTCTGACAATGTTCAATGGCAGGAGTAAATCAGGAAGACTGTTGAACCTGTCTTAACCCTTTCCTCCATAGGCTACTTTTAGACCCAAAATCTTTGAATGAATCTACCCAAAAGGAGTATTTACTAGAGAAAAGTAAAATTTTAGAATTTTGTAGTTTGAAAACATTGTGATAAAAAGAGCATTTGCTCCCATAGGAGAAAATGCTCTATTAATCACAATGGTTTCAAGAAGTGGTTATTACAGAGGCGTAGAAAGGCGTATTTATGGAGGAAAGGGTTAACCCTTTCCCTGTTCTATGTTTATTCTAAAATTCAATACCTACTGAATATTCATGAACGAAAGAGTTATCATGAAATATGGAAGGCGGAAAATTGTAGCCATTTTAGAAAGTAAAGAAACATAACTATCAAATTCCATTTTAATAGCAACTTGAGCAGACCTCGAACAGATGGCTCCTACAGGAGCCCTTTGATCTGGATCTTCTCTGTTTGCAAATACTACCTCAGACACAGGGGGCCATTTCGTGGGTCTACATGGTTTAAAAAGTAAAATAAATTGATTGGGTCGATTTAGTGTTATATTATATACAAGGGGTCTAACTACCCATTCGCAAAGTTCACGACTTATTCGAAATAACTCCCGGTTTTGGGCTATCAAGATAAAATACCCACTAATGTTTGGTACGAACGTGAAGTTGGAACCTTGTACTTTTCAAATAATATAACTTTTGATACATTCCGACTAAGCCGTAGCCAGTGCCGACGTGAAATTCCAACAAAATACGCTGATTTTTCTTACTCGAACGAGAACTCACAACAACTTAACCTAGTATCTACTTAGCCAGTAACAAGGCACTTGATTGACCTAGGGATGGTGCCCTGCGTTCTCACTAACGCTTATTGGGTAAGCAAGGTAACAGACACGTGGATGTTGTTATTGTAAAGGAAGCGGGTCACGTGACTCGTAGTAGCCTGACAGAGATTTAAATCTGCTAATTGCACGAAAATTCGCCTGCATTTCGGATCTGCATCAGTGTCTGCAGATAGTTTGAGAGGTAAACGATAGCTTTTTGTCATATATATTGATTGCACAATCGTTTCGTCCCAAGGCATCGCGATTATGGCCGTTTTACGGGGGTCTAGCGGCAAATCGTTGTTGCGCGATCTCGTTCGAGTAAGCTAAATCAGCGTATTTTGTAGGAATTTCACGTCGGCACTGGCTACGGCTTAGTCGGAATGTATCAAAAGTTATATTATTTGAAAAGTACAAGGTCCCAGCTTCATGTTCGTACCAAACATTAGTGGGTATTTTATCTTGATAGCCCAAAACCGGGCGTTTTTTCGAATCGGTCGTGAAATTTGCGAATGGGTAGTTAGACCCCTTGTATATAATATAACACTAAATCGACCCAATCAATTTTTTTGACTTTTTAAACCATGAAGACCCACGAAATGGCCTCCTGTGACCTCAGATATAGAAGCCCCATGGCCATATTTCCTGTTCCAATATAAATGTACCATTATAAAACTGCTGGTAATTAATATTCATTATGTCATTATTTCTTACATGAATATTGATGGAGCAAAGGGTTATAGAATACAGTTTCAGAGAAATACATGCAATATAGCATGGGGTGGACAAAATCTCTTCTAGAGACAGACTGACTAATAGAATCAAGTATGGATTTTGTTAAAGACAGGGGTTTCTATGTCTGAGGTTAGTGGTTTCGAACAGGAACAGACCAACTGGGGGAATAGAAGCCCCCAGCTTTAATAAAACCCATGCTTCATTGTTTTTCTCGCTTAAATACACCAGTACTACTTTCCACAGCTGTTGTAAGGTTGCACTATTTTAGCCTCACTTTGAAATTTACACAAGAAAAATTCCCTTGTATTGATTTCGCCCAATCACGCATATAAATACATGTATACCAGACAAGGGGTGTTCCAGATAAGGATTTCTAGTACATGTACTTCTATTTTAGTGACTCATGTTATCTAGTTAGTACATCTGAGAAGCAAGAAAACCTGGTTCCAATATACTCAATGTAAAACTTTAAATGGTGTATGATATGTATATAAAGATGTTCCTGTATAAACTTACAGTAGTCGTTATCCGCCAACATCGTATTCTCGTAATTTTGAACACACCTTCTTTGATGGTATCCTGGAAAATGGAAATATTTGATAATGAATCAGTTATTAACAGGCTTGGTAGAAATTGTTCACATATTTATTAGTTGACAATAACCTCTAGGACAGCATAAGGTCAGATTAACCAAAAACATCACCCTTATATCACAATTACACTTCATGGTGAACACAGCTGGGAAGTGTTTTCCAAACATGACCAGCCATTTATGAGGAATTGGATTTCATGCAAAAAAATTCATTCAATGGGACTTCATTCTGTAAACAAAATCGAACCAGATCATCCTTGGGACATGCACAAATATATTTCTTGGTGATCACATGTGATTTTTTTCCCAAACCTGACCTGCCATTTATGAGAAATTTGATTTTATGCAAATTTATCATTCAAGGGGGCATATCTCTTAATAACAGTCAAACCAGATCATCCTGGGGATATGCAAAGCCACACTTCATAGTGATCACAGTTATGAAGTTTTTTCCCCCAACCTGACCAACCATTTATAAGAAATTGGATTTTATGCATTTTATTATTCAAGCGGACATAATTCCAAGACAAACCTTGTTGGTACTCAATAGAACTCATATATAAAGACAAATCTAATGTATAACAACACAGTAGGGTTTGGAGAAGATATAAAACTTTGTTATTAGACCTTCTTCTAACCCTTTACTCCATGAATATTCTTCCAAGAACAATGCCATTGTGAATATTAATGAGTTTAATTTTTGTTATGGCATATGAGCACACACACTTTATCCCATGGCAGAAACTGTAGGAACAGATCTATAACAAATAGAGCAGACATTGCTACAGGAGCCAAATGATCCAGATCATCTCCATTTGCAAAGGCATTAACCCGTTACTCCATAAATGAACCTTTGCTACGCCTTTGCAAACAGAGTAGACCTAGACCATATGATCAGGGTCTGCTGTTTGCTTTAATATGAAATAAAATAGATATGATTATACAGATTCTGCAATGGATTAATCTAATTAATATTAACATCATTCTTTCTCAAATGCATAGTCATGAGGAAAAGAGTTAAAAGGTATATTTATTGATATATGGAGTAAAGAATTAATGCAGCTATACACTGGAGATCTGGTGTATCACCTCTTCATTGTAATACAATACATACTGGAGCTGTGCTGACTGTGAAGTGTAGCTCTTTATTGCCAGCTGCTATGATGACTCGAGAGTTAAGTTGGGGGTAATCTGTGACGCAGGGATGGAACTGGACATAACCATAATGACGCATGGTCCTCACCATCCGTAACAGCTGTAATCAGAATGAAAAATTAAATTAATGTGATATAGTGCTCCCTCTCTACAACGACACCCTTTGGGATACGAAGATTGTATGTGTTGTTCAGAGGGAGTTGTTATAGGGAGGGAAAATCAAACATAATTAGCTTGTTTGCAGATCCCCAGATAAGGTGTATTTCAAGAACTAAAACCGTTATGCCTCAATCAAACCCTATGTTGTGACCACTCTTTAGAATCGTCACAAAGTGACGATTCTAAAGAGTGGTCACAACATAGGGTTTGATGGAGGCATAAATAAAATACGATGAAAAAAATTGTTTCTGGAGCCTTGTTGTTTCGGAAACAGTGACATGCGTTGTTGTAAGGAGGGAATCGTTATTGAGAGGGCCATTGTAGGGAGGGAGCACTGTATAATACATGTATTATGATAGAGAATGAAAAGCTGTCATTCATGGTTTTCAGATTCAATATTGTTTAACCCTTTGCTCCATGAATATTCATGTAAGATATAATATTTATGGTAGTACATGGACACAGAAATTTTTGGAAATGGCACAAACTGTAGAATCATATATTAAGAGGAACAGTTAAGGGTAAGTACGCAAATACTAAAATTGTCCATTCTCTACAAAACCTATGTTGTGACCACTCTATAGAATCGTCTCGAGGAGGCGATTCTAAAGAGTGGTCACAACATAATGTTTTAATTTACGCATCTTATCTGGGCCTCTGATATCATAAGCAAATACAGGCTCACAGATCTTGGTCTACTGTTTGCAAGAGTGGAGAAAGTCGTATTTATGGAGTAAAGGGTAAATATCCTGTATTTTATGACCAGTACTGAAATCACTGTTTATCAGAATGAAATATCATTCTATAGTATTTTAAAAACCTACTCTGCTGGAATTACTTTTTCGTTACCTCTATTTGATAAGATGGGTTCTACAAAAAATCCCCCCAGTAAGAATATGTTAACATTATGGAAGACATCATTTGAAAGTAAGTGAATAATTGAATGGTTCACTGAATATTTCAAAATATGACACTTAGTAAATAGATCCAAATGCAGATCCTGCCAAACGCTGCTGCATTCAACAAGAGGGCCAGAATGGCCCTGATATCGCTCATCAGACAATCAGAGGAGAAGATTTTCAAAGTTTTCACTTTATGTTTCTATAGAAAACTAGCCGGCCCTGAGGTGAGGCCAATTTTTACCCCAAGGGCATAATTTATAAACCTTTTGTAGAGGACCTGAACATGATGCTATGTGCCAAATATGAAAGCTGAGAACCTTCTAGTTTCATAGGAGAAGATTTTCAAAGTTTTACTATATGTTTCTATTGAAAACAAGGCACCCCTGGGGTGCGGCCAATTTTGACCCCAGGGGCATAATTTATATAACTTATGCAGAGGACCTAAAGATGATGCTATGTGCCAAAGATGAAAGCTGAGAACCCTGTAGATCCAGAGGAGAAGATTTTTAAAGGTTCAAATTGTTGAAAACTGATGACGGACTATGCATGCCGACAGACAACGGACATCAGGCGATCACAAAAGCTCACCCTGAGCACTTTGTGCTCTGGTGAGCTAAAAAGTGAACAGGATCTATTTTCTTTCTTCTTCATTAAATTGAATGTCGAAATCAAAAGAAAATTCTTTTGTTGGGTGAAATACTGAATACATAATTAGTGTAAGGGAGACCACTTTCAAATTTCCATTCACCTTCAGCTTGTGAGTCGTCTCCCTTAAGCAAATCAAACTATAATTCTGTATTTCATTTGAGCAAAAACATATCCCCTATATATATCATAACTTTTCTCTTTTTCGTGCCCCCACAACGGCGGGCATATAGTAATCGCATTATCCGTCCTTCCGTCCGTAATTTCGTGTCCCTTCTGTAACTTTTTTATCTGTGAATGGATTTCAAATTAACCTGGCACAAATGTTCATCACAGACGATGGGTCGTGTTCAACCCCCTGGTCTATGGGTCAAAGGTCAAGGTCATCCTTCAGGGTCAAAGGTTGGGGGCATAAGTGTTTCACACACACACACACTCTTGTTTATTATAATGTACATCATCATATTGAGTAAGGCCTCTATGGTCTTTGACTGACAGTTACTAGTGGTTGGAATCTCAGCCTGGGCATTTGGATATTTCATGGGTGGGTAGTCATCGATCTGGCTTGCAGTAATTCGATGGTTCTACCTGGTTGTTCCTTTGTGCATGAAACAATTGAGTTTGTTCCACACAGAAAAATTTCTGGGGGTCTTGTAATTAGCTTGACGTCGTGATATGACCAAAATACTGTTAAAACAATGTAAATAAAATTCATCATTCCAAATTATTAAAATCAAGTCGAACATACCCCGAGTTCTCTCAGAACATTAATTATTAACTATGTTGACCAGAACAATGAAATTAGATTTCCAACTCTCTATATTTTATGGCTTTCAAATGCTGCTATTGAAGAAAATCTATACTCTGACATAAAAATGTAACCCATTAAATTATAAAGCTCTTCTGGAGTGAATCGAGACTCAAATTTGATAATACATGGTTTATTATGATTTTAAAGTCAAATTTATGTGATAAAAGTGTATGACATTTTTATCAAATAATCATTTTTACAAACCTCTCTTTTGGAGCCCCTCTGTTGCAATGTTTTGAGATGTTTCATTTGTTCTTTTGTTGCATTGACCCAACCTCTCTCAATATCACTCAATGCCTGAAATGTATTGGAAAAATGAACAGATAACAGTTTAGACGCATTTGTCTCTAAACCCTTTCACTTTTCTATGTTTACTCCTAATGTATACCTACTGAATATTCATGGACAAAATGGTTATAATGAAATATGGCAAGTAGAACATTGGAGCCATATTAGAAAGTAATGAAACAGATCTAGGTTGTTTTATTAGCAAACAGAGCTAAACTTGATCAGACCGCTCCTATAGGAGCTGTCTGATCTGGGCCAACTCTGTTTGCAAATAAGTGAAAAGGCATTTATATGAGGGAAAGGGTTAACCCTTTTAATGTGGGAAACATGTTTGCTGTCATTTGCAAAGAGTGAGTGCAGACCCAGAGGGCTCCTAGTGGAATTCTTTGATCAGGATCTGTACTGTTTGTTAATGTTCAAAATCCTCTAGCAAATGTATGCCTTTCATACTGAATGGACTACATAGTTTAACACTGATAAGCCATTCAACTTGAAATAATCCACATTCAAACAGGCAATCCGTTCATACTGAATGGACTATAATTACCAGTAAACACCGATGGGTCATTCGACTTATCAGCATATACGCAATTAAGGATGAATTTATGTTACTTATACAAACAGTTTAGACCAAGATGCCAATTAACCCTTCAGTGCCAGCCCTCAAACTTTGAATAGAACATAACACTACTCTTCTTATCTACAGTTAGTATCATCGGAACCAGGGTCCAGACCAGTTTCACAGATAAAGGTGCACATACAAGTACTAAATTGTTTATTTCTCCATCAAACCCTATGTTCTAACCACTCTTTAGAATCATCTCTTCGAGACAGTTTTAAAGAGTGATCACAATATTGGGTTCAGTGGATAAATAAAGGAGCTATTCTTAACCCATTCCCTGATACTGACGCCCCTACAAAAGTCACCTGTTGAAACAATTGTGATAAATAGAGCATTTGCTTCAATAGGAGCAAACGCTTTATTTATCACAATTGTTTCAAACTTCGAAAATTTTCCTTTTCTCTAGTCGAGGCTCCTTTTCAGTACATTTATTCAAAGAGGTTGGATCTAAAAATAGCCTATGAGGTAATGGGTTAAATCAGTATCTTATCTATGGTTCTGTAAACATAAATTTTCTAAATGTTTTACCTGTACATAGAGTAGATTCATGGCCACCTTGTTTTCAATAAGATCATCATCAAATGTTATATCCCAATAGCTGTAATAAAGACAAAACCTCTTTAATCCATTACTCCATAAATCCGTTTTTCTAAGCCTTTGCAAACAGAGCAGCCCTTAATTTATATGTCATTCATTTCAAAACAGAAAACGTAACACTGCTGTCTGCTGGGAATCATTTATCCTTTACTCCATAGATACACCTGTTAATGCTTTTGCAAACAAAGCAGACCAAGATCAGACAGCTCTTTTAGAAGCCATATAATCTTAAATCAGGATTTGTTCCGTTTGCTTACGAAATAATACAGATCTGATTTCTGCAATGGTTTTAAAACTTCCTGTGCCCATACGCCATCATAAAATTCATACAATCAATTTTACATGTGTCATTGTTTCTTACATGAATATTTATGAGGTAAAGTGTTAAATAATTTGTGATCCAATGAACACTGGTCCAGTTAGAAGGAACACTCGTGCAGTATTTCATTAAGGTAACTGTAGACTCTTACAAAAGTTCTTCACATCAGATGGTCTGTGTACACACTGTTCCTAAAAGCTCCAAACAATTGTGTTGAGAATGGCTCAAATATCTTAACCCTTAACCCATTACCCCATAGGCTATTTTAGATCCAACCTCTTTGAATAAATTTACCAAAAAGGAGCATTTACTAGAGAAAAGGAAAATTGTGTACTATTGAAACCATTGTGATTAATAGAGCATTTGCTCCTATGGAGCAAATGCTCTATTTATCACAATGGTTTCAAAAAGTGACTTTTACAGAGGCGTAAAAATGTGTACATGTATTTATTGAGGGAAGGGTTAACAACCTAATAGCCAGAGTTTTGCACAGAGTGTTCTGTTTGCAGCAGATGAAAATCTAGTTTCTACCATGCTGAAAATATGTGTATTCAGATACCACTATAAACTTTCTGGTAATAAATATTCATGTTGCCATTAATTCTTATATGAATACAAATTAAGGAAAGGGTTATATAGGTAAGAATTATATTTATAGCATTATAACAACATAGGCACAGGAAACCAGCATACCTTTTCCGCAAAACTATTCGATGAGTTCCTTCTTGATTTGCTGATTTCAATGAAATGTATGGAGACTCAAAGTCCTGTAATTTTCTCACAACTGGAAAACAATATGAAACATCTTGTACTCAGATCACCCTTTGAATTAGGACACACAAATATAGGCCAATAGTGTAGATCCATATCAAACAGCGCCAAAGGATCTGCTTGAACAGGGTCTGCACTAATTGTTACTATGTCAATTTAATTCAAAGTTATCAAAATTGACATCAGGTTGACTTATTCAACTTCTCAAATCTGGCGGAGTAAGAGATTTTGTATCTGAATTCTTACGTTAATTGGGTATTTATAAATGCATTTAACAAAATTTCTGCCAAATGCTGATCATGAACAGTAATTTCCACAAGTCATTCCATAAAGCTACTGGTATCAGTGCATTGCAAATGATGTTATCCCAGACCAGTCATTATGTCTCCAGTGCTAAGCAATAAGTCTCTGTATCTCTGTCAGACAAAGGTTCAACCCATTCCCTCATATTGACACCTTTTGACGCTTATGTAAAAGTCACTTTTGAAACCATTGCGATATATAGAGTATTTGCTTCATAGGAGCAAATGCTCAATTTATCGTAATGGTTTTAAAACTAGACAATTCTAAAAAAAATAAAAAGTCTAGTAAATGCTCCTTCAGCAGATTTTTTCAAAGAATTTGGGTGTAAAATCACCAATGAGGTAATGGGTTAAGAGAGATTTTATTTAGTGTTAATACCAAATCTGATTGAATCAATAAACTGGTTTTGTATTCTTACTTATATTGTCTACATGTTCTTCTTTTTTCACCAGGTACAAACCAAAGTAGTACACAAAGTCATCCGGCAGTTCAATCTGTGAGGCCACACCCTGAAAGAACATACAATACTGTAGTTACCTTAAATTTAACCCTTTCCCTCATATAAACGTGTTTTCACGCATTTACAAACAGAGTAGACCCAGATCAGACGGCTCCGTCTGATCACGGTCTACTCTGTTTGCTTATGGAATTTGATAGACCTGTATCTTTAGTTTCTAAAATGGCTACAATATTCCACCTTCCATATTTCATTATAACTATTTTGTCCATGAATATTTAGTAGGTATTGAAATTGGTAATAAACACAGAACAGGGAAAGGGTCAAGGGCACTTAATCTTCTCTCTCTTGTAAAGCTGAATAAGCCCATTTAAAGCTGTTTACCTTTTCCCTGTTCCGTGTTCTATGTTTGTTTTCCTAATTTCAATACCTACTGAATATTCAGGGACAAAATAGTTATAATGAAATGTGGAAAGTGGGAAATTGTAGCGATTTTAAAGAATATAGAAACAGATCTATCAAAATTCCAATAGCAAACAGAGTACATGTAGATCTTGATCAGACGGCTCCTATAGGAGCCATCTGATCTGTGTCTACTGTTTGCAAAAGCATAAAAATGTGTTTATATTAAGGAAAGGATTAAGTGACACTAACGCAGTAGCAAATAGTGTACATGTAGACCCTGGTTCAACTTTTCCATCAGGACTATCTTGATCTAGCTCTGCACTAATTGCCAAAGATTTTCTGGAGGTATATTAAGAGGAATTACCTTTAATAATAAAATACATCACAATAATATTAATATTTCAGAAGAAAACTGTGTTTAACGATTAGCACGCTGAGTAAAAATATTTTCACACAAGGAATGTTTTTAATTTCTCTACAGAAATGCAATTGTCAGACAGTTTTAGATAATGATGAAATGCTGGATTACACCGTATCGCATCTTGATGCAAACTGTAAGCAAATGATATGACTAAATTCACATGTAGAATGCTATAGTTTTAAAAGAGTGTTTGAAGACATACATCTGTCATCTGCAATACAAGGGTAATGAAAATAATGTGCGACAAGGAAAGCAAAAAACAGAAAGTGTGACAGACAGACAGAATATGGGAATGCAATCCGTAAGCGTCATCACTCTTATGTAATAATACACTTGACTTTTACTGAACTTTATCTTAACTCTTATCACAACATGCAGTGCTTTTTTCCAATATTGATGGGAATGATGGCAGATTCCTATCTTTCATGCAAAGATTTATCCAGTGACAATACTACCCAGATGGAGGGGAAATCTGTATAGATAGAGATAGGATTTGGTGTTTGGTTGAGAATTTCACAACATGGTGTTTGGTTGAGAAATTAAAGAACCTTAGTGAGCAAGCTCACATACCCCACACTGCCACATTGTCAGAGAAAAAAAAGTGGTTCTCCATGACAAATTCCTCTGAAAATCGAAATCAACCAAGCTTTTATCCATAACAATTATTAAAGCATATTTGAGAGAAATTGGTCAAAAAATGAAAGTGCTAGATGAGCAACAATGTATTAGGATACACGAACAGACAGGTCAACAAGAGCACCGCAAGCGAGTGCCAATGCACGTCTGTCGTCATTGTTAAGATGCACATGCATACCAAAAATGAAGGTTGTAAATGAAGAATTGAAGAAGTTATGGTCAATGTTAAGATTTCGGACAACGACGACGCAGACGCCAGAGTTACGACAATAGCTCGTGATTTCTTTGAAACAGACAAGCTAAAAACTATATACCTGTGCAACTGCCTTGTGTGTGGTATAATAAAGGAGTTATTCTTAAACATGTTTTAGTTTATGTATCTTATCTAGTTCTCTGCATAAACTAACTAAACAAAACATGCTATGAAGGTCATTGTATGCCTTACCTCTAGAACCTCCTCCGTCTGGTCTGTGGAAACAATGTTGATGGTGATTTTGTGGGCATTCATGAGATACACATCCAGTGTGACATTCTCTGGCTGTTCTTTCTGTGTTTCCTGCGGATGTGCAGTTAAATCTCTTTAAACCGTTCCTTTATCGATATTTATACAATTTGTGACTTCATGAATATTTATTACCTGAATATTGTAAGACAGACATTTTGCCAAATTTCAGAAACTGCAGAATCATCCATGTAAAGATTGAAGAAAACATTCTTGCTACATACATTATTTCACAAGCAAACAGAGCAGACCCTGGTCAGATGGCTCCTACAGGAGCCATCTGATCTGGGTCTGCTCTGTTTGCAAAGGCATAGACAGGCGAATTTACAGAGTAAAGGGTTAAGGTGATGTTTCTCCATTGTTGTTTTAAAACCAACCATGATCAAGTGTGTTAAAAGTTTGAATCCTGATAAGTCTCAAGTTTATTCTGCATATCATCTGGATTCCAAACAGTTTAACCCTTTACCTGTTCAATATTCATGTAAGAAATAATGACATCATGAATATTTATTATCTGAAATATGTTTAATGTCGAATTTTCAAGAGATTTTTTTGCTTTGATAAAAACTGTAGAATCAGACCTTTATCATGTCAAAAGCAAACAGAGCAGACTCTGCAGCTCCTATTGGAGCCGTCTAATCTGGGTCAACTCTGTTTGCAGTGGTGTGAAAAAGCATTTATATTAGGAAAGGATTAACTAGGTAATCATAAACTTGCCACTAGTGTACAAAGAGTAAACTCTATACTGCATGAATATATAAAATTATCACAACAGGAATATTAATTAGCTCATTTTTTATAATGGTACACAAACAGAGGAAATTTTGAACATAGAATCAGGCCTGTATTATTCCATGAAGCAAACACAGCAGACGCTGGTCAGACAGCTCCTACAGGAGCTGTCTGATCTGGGTCTACCCTGTTTGCAAAGACTAAAAGCATTTATATGGTGTAACGGGTTAAGGATCCAATGAAAATTATTTAAGTAGAGCGTATACAGCATTAGATGATGTTGCCAGGCTGTTCCCATTTTTCATTCTGTCTACTCACGGGTGTGAAAGAATTACATGTATAACCATAGTATAAAGTTTGCATCTTAACCCTTTACTCCATGAATACTCATGTAAGAAATAATGATGTAATGGATATTAATTAGATTAATTGTAATAATAGCACATGGTCACAGGAAATTGTGGCTACTGCAGCATAAGCAAACAGAGCAGACCCAGATCAAACCACTTCTTCCGGGGCTGTCTGATCTGTGTCTGCTCTGTTTGCAAAGGTGTAGAAAGGTGTATTTATGGAGTAATGGGTTAAACAAACCTGTTGAGCCTGCAGCAGAAATCCATTGAAAATATCACTGTTAGCTATGACTGCTTCTTGGCTAACTGAAATAGATGGAAGGAAGTAAGATAGAATATGTATACTTGTGAAATGCACTCAATTTGTGCACCTGTTGCTGGAATATAAAAAAGAGCCATGTTACAACAAGAAAAGGTTTCACCATTATATCAGTAAATGTAGACTAGTTAATGTAAAATTTAATATAGGAATTATTTTATATGATGCAAAGATGTGTTATGACAATGTCACCTGGATCATAGTACCTTATCTTTCACCCTTTTCCTAATGATTATTTATGCATGAATTGATCACATCGTGATTTGTTTTATTGATGGAATATTTTCAAGGAATTTCTTAGCATATACAAAAACTGTAGGATTAGATCTATACAAACTCAAAATGTAAACAGAATTGACCCTGATCAGTACAGCTTTTAACCCTTTCCTCCATAAATACGCCTTTCTACGTCTCCGTAAAAGTCACTTTTTGAAACCATTGTGATCATTTGCTCCATAGGAGCAAATGCTATATTTATCACAATGGTTTCAAAACTAGTTTAAACTACACAATTTAAACATTTTTCTTTTCCCTAGTATCTGCCTCTTTTCGGTAGATTCATTCAAAGAGGCTGTGTCTAAAAAGAGCCTATGAGGGAATGGGTTAAAGGAGCTGTCAGATCTGGGTCTGCTCTGTTTGCAAAGGCGTTCAAAGGAATTACAATGAGCCTATAAAACAAAACAATTGGAACTTGAGCATTATAGGAAGTTGTGCATGATGCTTTAAATCAACTTACTTATCTGAATGTATCTCTCCAACATCTGTCTTCTCTCATCTAGCTTGACTCCAGACAGGGGAAGTAATTTCTTTGGTGGAAAGGGAGGTAACACATTAGTGCCAAACTCTTTCTTCAGCTGAAATGAGAAAAAGTGATATAGTTATTTGAGCTGGAAAAGAAATTTGGTAATTCTTACAAATCTGTGTATTTTGAATTGCTGTTAAAAAGCAACGCATGTATTGTCCATTTTAACCCTTTCCCTCCCAGTGATGCCTTTAACACCATTGCAAACAGCCTTTGAATGCAAATCTAAGTTTGTAACACCAACTACCCATGTAACAGGACCAAATGACAAAATACCTAAAGGTCATGTGGAGATAATTCTGTAATGCCTGCCACTGAACACAGGAATATTGTGCCTTGCACATGTAGTACTTGTAGTTATTATGTATGGCAAATAACTCACCAACTCCCCCTGTTTCATGCCAAAATGACAAAAAATACTAAAAGTTCAGTGAGATATAATCCTGCAATGGCCAGCGGTAAACACATGGAAATTGTGTCTTGCACATCTACTAATCGTGGTTATTATGTATACCAAATAATAAATTCAATAACTTTATAACTGAAGGAGGAGTTTCCACTCCCCATGTTTCATGCAAAAATGACAAAAAAACCTCAATGTTCAGGGGGGAGATAATTCTGCAATGGCCAGCAATAAACACATGAAAATTGCATCTTGCACGTCTACCATATGTGGTTATTATGTATACCAAATACAAATTCAGTGACTTTAAAACTGAAGGAGGAGTTCATGTTCATATGCGGACGGACCATCTGACCATCCACCTGTCAGACAGGGCGATTCCAGTATACCCCCTCAAACAAGTTTGCAGGGGTGTATTGTATGAATTTTAAGCCATATTTACAGAGGAATATGTGGTATTATTAGAAAATGTAGTCATATCTATTATAATTTCTTAATCCTTTACCTGTTCAGTGTTAATGTCATCCTCAAAATGAATCAGATTATATTTTTTAATGGCATACAAATGTATGAACATATATGACATTTGGGTTCAGACAGAAACTGCAGAATCAGTTCTATAATATTATACCATAAGCAAACAGAGCAGACCCTGAAGGAGTCATCTGATCTGGGTCTACTTTGTCTGCAAAGGTGTGAAAAGGCATTTATATGATTGAAGGAACAGCTTAAACAGAGCAGACTATGATCAGACAGCTTATATATAGGAGCTGTCTGACCTGGACCTACTCTGTTTGCAAAGGCATGAAAATGTGTTTGTATGAAGGAAAGCCTTAGGGTTAACAGTATTTCACGGGTTTTTCACCTTCTATAACAGAGGCCTGTAAAAGGCCCCTTCCCAATTGAAAATTTCTTTAAAATCATGCAGTTTTCCCCAAAATCCAAACTTACACCAGCTTTTTTGTTTCCCAAATCAGCAATTTTAGCGATAATTCTTCCCAAAATCAGCAGGCTAAGGCCCCTTCCCAATTCAGAGAGAAAAAGCCCTGTATTTCAGTCATATTGCGACATTATGCTAATTACAGGTGGTGGGAGACCCAGAGGTTTTTCTTTGCATGGAACAAACTACATTGTCTAAATCACAAAAAGGCAATTTTATTTAATGTCAACAACGAGGGAGGGAGAATCGGACCAAAATCATAATCGATTATCGAATTGAATCGAACATTTATTATTGATTAAAAATCGATAATTAATCGAAAATACTTTCAGCGATTCTGTGCATGTAAAGCTTGGTGTAACAAGCTAATACCTAACTAAGCTTTTGTGTCAACCAAACAGTATGCTGTTATAATCTTTTATAGATCTTTACCTGCTCATGGAAACTGTGTAGCAAGCTAAATCTTGCTGTGCAATGGAAAACCCCATTGATGTGGATGTTGAAACTCTGAAAGAAAAAAAACACCATTTATCAGCAGACTGTAGCAGTTTGATATTTGCCCCGTGCCAATTCTCGTGGGGTGATGTTTAATACGCTGTAAACTATGGCTTCAGGAAACCTGATCTGGGTCTACATTGTTTGCAACTTTAGGCTATCTAACTTAGTTCCCACATTATAAGATTAAACACAAACAAAAACAAACTGAGGCTAAGAAATGTGTTACACCATTAATCATTATGCCTATACTCCATGAATATTCATGTAAGATATAATGACATCATGACTTTAGACTATTTTTTTAGTCGTGGTTAAGGCTCAAGGCAGAAACTGGTGAATCAGATCTATTTAAGTTTATAAGCAAACTGAGCAGACCCTGATTAGATGGCTGCTACAGGAGCCATCTGCTCTGGGTCTACTCTTTTTGTATAGGTGTTAAAATATTTTAAAAGGCATCTCTAGAGTAAAGAAGAGCTACTGATTATTAAAGGGTGCCTATCCAAATACTAAAATTGTCATTTCTCCACCAAACCCTATACTGTGACAACTCTTTAGAATTGTCTATTCTTAACATTATAGGGTTTAGCGGAGAAATAAAGGATTTATTCTTGAAACTGTTTATCTGGAGCTCTGGTAATGTGTTAACTTTTCTCTGTCTCTATAGAATAAAGCGTTAACTATTCTCTTGCTATGTAAATTGTTGTCAGCTCTAAATTTCACAAGATTCATTTTTTAAAAATATTACCAGTTGGCTTTTGTTGTTTTTTTGTTGGTTTTTTTAACTTTTTGCCATGCAACATGTAGTCTGGATCTTGATGAAATGCCAAACTACTCTGCATATCATCTGGATCCAAACTGTTTTCAAAAGTAAGTTGGTTCTCAGAATCTGATTAGCTAACTAAAACATACGTGCATTTTTTTTTTTCAGATGTTCATTTTTTGTTTCTTATGGTAGAAAGCATATTTTATAAAGTGTTAATAAAATTATTATCCATGTACCAACCGTAAACGTAGTTCCGTTGTCATCTGTTAATTCTTGCGTATCTGGTATAGAGAAATGCATATCTGATCGTCTTTAATAACTTTGATGGAAAATGGTTCCACAACTGTCACTCCCCTTCCGCCATTTTCAGTTGTAAAAATATCATGTGATGTCTAGAGTTTTATGTTGGAAAACACTTATTCAGGCTTTGCATAAGCTAAAATGTTAAGTCTTTCCTGTTGCCAGATATCTGAAGTTCTACTGCCAACGATAACGATTTATGAAAACTACGCATTCGTTGCAAAAACTTTCACAGGAAATGTCAAATTAGAACTCCAACCGGTGGGACATAAAAAGTACGTTTTCGTAAGAGTTACCATGCAACACTCAAATAGGTTACCACTCCTGCCAAGAGATAAACATAACATACAATGCTTTTACATATGCATACATGTATATGATTTTGTCCTTTAATATTAATTTTCATGGAAGGATAAGCCACATATTTTCAGCTGCATCCAATGATATTACAATAGTGCATTAATTGCTCCTTGTTAGAGGGTAGATGAGTTAACATTAATAGATAGATAAACTTCTACAATTGTCGTTGCATGATAAAGCTAGATTGGCGAAGTTCAACATACTTTATATACATGATAGTGACATGATGAAGGTAAATAGCAATGTTGTTGCTACTACGACAATGGGTGATGTTGCTGTTGTTGCTGATGGTGATGATGATAATTATTGTTATCAATTTATTATTATTTTATTCTTATATTATTATTACTATTATATATATAATAACAATAATGATAATGAAAATAATAATAAAAATAATAATAATAATAATAATAATAATAAATTATTATAATAATAATAATAATAATAATAATAATGATGATGATGATGATGATGATGATGATGATGATGATGATGATGATGATGATGATGATGATGATGATGATGATGATAATCACCATCATCATCATTATTATTATCATTATTATTATTATCATTATCGTTATCATTTTTCATTATTTTTATTGGGATTTTTGTTTGTTTTTCCCTGAGAATATCGCCAAATTTGCACAAGAAAGTATGGGCATGCACTGGGTCTGATTTTCAAGTTGGGCTGCAACTGGAAAAGGGCTGGTGACAAACATGCAGCCAGACAAAGACTCAAACCCAGACCCATCACTTACAAGGCGAGTGCTCTACTGACTAATTTATCAAGACCGCTTACACCAAGTACCTTACCCAGCCTGTTACATCATTATTATTATTTTTTATAATAACCATTACAATTTTCTTCTTCTTCTTCTTCTTCTTCTTCTTCTTGTACTTCTACTTCTACTTCTACTTATTCTTTTCTTCTTCTTCTTCTCCTTCTTCTTTTTGCTCTGCATATTCTTCTTCTGCATATTCTTCTTCTTCTTCTTTTCTGCTTCTCAATGTCCTTCTTCTTTTAATTATCATAGCGGAAATAATAGTAGTCGTTGTCGTCGTCGTCGTCATAGTAGTAGTAGTAGTAGCAAAAATGTTGCTGCTGCTGTTGTTGTTGTTATAGTGGTAGTAGTAATAGTAGTAGTAGTAGAAGTAGTAGTAGTATGTAAGCAACAAGTATAAGCAAAGATTGTTATTACATTGTGTACGATTCTAACCACTCACTGTACTGTTGTAAAATGCTTAACCCTTTCATCCATGACTATTCGTGTAAGTATTTATGGCGTTATGAATATTAATTATATTCATTTCTTATAATAGCACACTGATACAGGAATTTTTGGCCATGGCAGAAACTGTAGACTCATATTTATATCATATCATAAGCAAACAGAGCAGACCTTGATCAGACGGCTCCTACGGATCTGGGTCTACTATGTGTGTAAAGGCGTAGAAAGATATATTTATGGAGTAAAGGTTTAAATATATCGCTTAATCTTAACCTTTTACGTGATAATGACCTATTTTTACGCATTTGTCACTTGTCTTGGTATACATCCATTGTAAAGCCCAGACGTTACACTTTTATTCTATTGTTTGAATGCGGGAAAACGGGTGTACTCTCATTTGCAAACAGCGTACACCCAGATCAAATGGCCTCTAAAGGAGTCATCTGATCGGGGTCTGCACGCGTGTCTTTTCAAATTCATTAAAATCCTCTACCAAATTTTACTCTGGCATATTAACCTGACTCTTTGGTAAACACTGATGGATCATTTCACTATGAATATTCAGCAGTTAACCCCATTTTTTCTCATATAAACGCCTTTTTACGCCTTTTACAAAGTAGACCCAGAGCATAGACTTCTAAAGGAGCCGTCTAATCAGGGTCTATTCTGTTTGCTTATGATATAATATAGGTATTATTCTACATATTCTGCCATGAGCAAACATTCCCGTGTCCATTGTGTTATTATAAAAAAAAATAATATAATTAATATTCACCATGTCACTATTTCTTACATGAATATTCATGGGGGAAGGATTGAAGGGTTACGTCTCAGATTCAGTCAGATGACTATTGTTTTAGCCTAGAGAAAAAAATACTGCTTCTTCATTCTTTCTCATAAACATACATATAAAGTATGTACTTTAACATGTCCGCATGTAAAGTGCACGAATGTACATAATTATACATGTTGTCAATTACAAGATTGACAGCTGACATTCAGGTCAAACATACCGCCGGTACAATACTGGCCCATGTTGTAGCCGTTGTAATGACAAGTGAAACCAGCGGGCAAGGAATTATCAAAACAGCTGTATACATATATCTCTTCAAATTATAAAAACCTCGTCGATAACTGAAGAAGTTTACAACCATATATAAATGTGTTACTTTGAGATAATATTTGCTATTCGTTTATGGCTAGTTGATACGCCGAAAAACTCGTCGTCTCACCAGGGAATGGAACAAAATATAATATTTGAGAAATGAGGTAAAGAAATCTCCTGAGATACAAAATAAAACACCTGTATATTTAACCCATTCCCTCCTACTGATGCCTCTGTAAAAGTCACCTTTCGAAACTATTATGATAAATAGAGCATTTGCTCCAAAGGAGCAAACACTCTTTTTATCACAATGGTTTCAAAACTATACAATTCTAAATTTTGCCCTTTTCTCGTAAATGCTCCTTTTTGGTAGATTTATTCCAAGAGGTTGTGTATTAAAATGAGAGAATGGTCTAAAATAGCCTATGAGGGAACGGGTTACATAACAGTTTAATATTTAGCATGCTGGCCAATTCATGTCGGAAGAAATCCTGTTTTTTTCTTTTGAAAATGTCTCCGTGCGTTCAGTAATGGCAACCGGGAGAACCCGGTTGTTAGACTAGCTACTAGGCCTAGACGGAATGACGTGATCTTATACTGTAGTACACACTATTGGTGTGTATAAAGCACATCATAAGACTAGTAGCAAGTCTCTGGTTGAAACCAGTTGCTAATGTGAGTCGTGCAGTTGAACCAGTCCTAGCACTTGCCCCATATGCTGATCGACTAACGAGAGAGCAAGTCGTACCATTTGAATCTCTTTAGCATGACCAGGTCCGTGAATACCAACTTTGAAAAAAATCGAACAATGGAGCCAAGATAATTTTTCTCGATAAGCTAGGTTATTTAAAACAACAACAATTTCTGTTGCTACAGGCGAATCAGTGATCTAACCTTTCTAAATAGATTGGATCTAGATGACACGCCGAGAAACTCTGCGTCTCATCTAGATCCAATCTGTTTACAAAGTGGTTTTCAGGCTCGGATTTAGAGGGGGCGGAGTCGGCGTACGCTCCCCCTAAAATTGCCCAAACAAACTCTTTTAGTAATAGTTTAGATCTAAATCTACTAAAAATCAATAAAACATTGATTTAATCGGATTTAATTTTATATTCCTCGCCCAATTACGCTCTTTTTCAACATGTATTACAAACACATTACAGTAAAACCTCTCTATAACGGCCACTAAATTGTGATAATTAGTTGGTATTAATGGCATGTGGCTGCTTTAAGCAGCCACCTGTCTTTAACGCACAATACTTGATGTAATTTAGTGGCCGTTATAGAGAGGTTTTACTGTATTTATTTATGTCACCAAACATAAAAATCTACGCCCCCACCCTTCCAAAACAAAATTCTACGCCCCCCCCCCCCCCCTTATCTGAAATCCTGGATCCGCACCTGGTTTTTTGTAGGTGTGTTTGTAAAGAATTTGAAGAAAACTCCATTTTAAAACCACAATGAAGCAGACGAACTTTCTTAGCAGACGACATGTATATCAGGTGACAAAAGCGTGAACCAAATCCCGCATACATGTATACGACTGAGTGTGATGTTCCAAGCCTAAAGCATATCCGAGATAATACAAAATACAAAGGATCTGACATGAAATGGACAAGACCTGACCCCAAGGTTATAAACGTTTTGCTTGAGGCTGAGATCATTCTCAAGCATCTGATTGGTTAGAGTTTCAGCTTGTTCAAAATCTGACCAATCAGATATTTGAGAATGACCTCAGAATCTGACATTTTATAAGCTCGGACCATGGACGAGTAGCAAAAGAAGTTATTAAGTCCCTCTGCATAAATTCGACCTGCATTAGCCCTTTATGAATATTCATGTAGGAAATAACGTATACATGTGTGGATATTAACCTACTTAGCTTAATTTCATAAAGGAATAAGAACAAGACAATCTTTGGTCACGGTATCAACTATAGAACCAAATCAATATAATCCCATAAGCAAACAGAGAAGACCCTAGTCAGACAGCTCCTATAGGAGCCGTTTGATCTGGGTCTGCTCTGTTTGCAAATGTATAATAAGGCGTATATATAGCGTAAACGTTTAAACTTTTCCTTCTTATTGCATGTCCTTCGGTGTTTGTTTAGAGAGGTTTTACACTAAATAGACCATCCTAATCAGGGTATGATGGGGGAACACATGGGTGTTTATAAACAGTGTATATTACAATTCAGCATCGATATCGACACAAACTAGTGCCATTGTCACGTGACCACCGCTATACGAAAACAAAGTTTTATATGGAACGCCATTCTGCCAAGCTATTTGCTAAATGTTAAATGCTTAATGCGAAATGCTAAATGCAAAATGCGAAATGCTTTTTGCCAATTGTGTAAATTGCTAGGGAAAGAACCGGAATGTTCCAAATGATGGATGTAAATGACAAATGCGACATGCTTATTGCTAAATGCATGTTTGTACTACTAGCATTGAACAGCGCCATTTTTAATTTAATAGTGTAATAAGTAATAATCTTTAATGTAAATAAACATGCATTTAGCAAATGTACAGTTACTTTAAAAATAGCGCTGTTCAATGTTAGTAGTGCAAACATGCATTTAGCAATAAGCATTTGGCATTTGGCATTTGGCATTTGGCATTTGTCATTTACATCCATCATTTGGAACATTTCCTAGCAATTTATACAATTGGCAAAAAGCATTTTGTATTAAGCAATTAGCATGGCAGAATGGCGTTCCATAGTTTAGGCTTTTGTAAACATGGGTGAATCAGATCATCCGAGCGTTTTGAATGACGTATCTGATCAGGTTCTGTAGTGTTTGAAACCCACCAGGGCCGTTTCTGTTTAGCCTTCTTTGAGTATGGTTCTACACTGTTTACAAAGCACAAACGCTGGTTCTCGTATAGCGGAAATTCGAAGTATTCGGAACACATCGGATGTATTCTACTTACATCCGTAAATAGTCGAGTAGTTACGATTGACCTTTCGGTAGTATCATGACGTCATATCCTTAGATACGTTGACGTTACGTTATTTCTTGATAACTGCATATAGCGCATTTTGAAGTGCATGTAAAGATGGGTGGAACGAACATGTCCAAGTTATGTGGATGTACAGGTAGGAATAAAAAGAAGAAAAACGATAAATTTGTCAATGTTGCAAACTCTGGTGCTGGGGTTCCGGCTGTTGATACAAAGGCAGATGATAAAGAGCATGGAAATGACAACATTGGTGTACGGGAAACGCCTTCATGCAGGGCCCCTGATAAAGAAGAATATATTCGGACACAAAAGCGGGGACATGAGGTTATTTCCTCACCGGATCATGGTCATGAGTACAGAGTATGCAAATTTCTTGACAACGGAAGAACGTTGTTTATAGACGGATGGTCTCGAAATAAAGACACAGAAAAGCTGGAGACAAAATTTGAAATGGGCAAATCTATTGAAACCACAGCTGATAATTCGAAGAGAGCAGGAATTGCAGACAACAATAAATCGGTACATACCAACACCACATGTCAAGGACAGGGCAATTCCGGAATAACTCATGAAGAAGTGACCTATGGAAGAACACAATCTTCAAAAGAAACAGACTGGGACAGCACGAAAGAGAGAATTAATATGTGGAAAGTCAGACAGCAAAGAGAATTAAAGGAAAAGCTCCAAGAATGCTGCCTTGGCGTAACACCAACTGTCTCGCAAATAAACAGGGGCTCTCTGAAAATATGGAGCAGACATATGGCTAGTGATGTCAGTCCTAGTGTGAATGGCACAGGGTATCAGAAAGCAAGGGACGAGTTAAAGAGTGGGGCACGTGACAGCACAGGACGTTTAGGAATAATCCAGTCTACACTCGACACACGAGACAGAAACGTTCGTCCAGGTGCAGCAAAGGGTGAAAGAACACGGGCAGTATCCGACAGTATGTACTTGGGTAAGGTTGATATTGATAATGATACTACTACATCGGAACATATTTAACCATTTCCCGCATATAAAAGCCTTTTCAGGTATTTGCAAACAGAGTAAACCCAGACCAGACGTCTCCTATAGGAACCCTCTGGACAGGGTCTGCTCTGTTTGTTTTTGACATAATATGAATTTGATTCTACAGCTTTTGTCATTGAAAAGTGTACAATACAAAAGTTCAGTGTTTGCAAATAGAGTAGACCCAGATCAGACGGCTCCTAGGAGAGGTATGATTCTACAGTTTCTGCCATGTGGTAAAACGCCCTGTATTCATGGGTCGTGATAAAACATAAACTAATCAATATTCATGATGTCAGTATTTCAGAATGAATATTGAACAGGGAAAGGGTTAACTCCTTTTTCCTGATAGAGATTCCATTTGACGCATTGACCCATACAGAACATCCAACTTCTATAGGAACTGTCTGATCAGGACCTTCTGTTCGCTAATGAAACAATAAAATGATGCTTCTCACGTGCTTCTCACTATACACAATCAGCTTAATAAGTCTTTACTCCGAGACTATTCATAAAAGGAGTACTGCCACATGAATATAGGGTGTTTTGCCCATGGCAGAAACAGTAGAACCATATCTATATTATTTCTTAAGCAAACAGAGCAGAACCTGATCGGACGGCTCCTGTAGGAGCCATCTGATCTGGGTCTACTCTGTTTGCTAAGGCGTAGAAGCGCGTATTTATGGATTAAAGGGTTGATAATGTCCATGATTTAATTATTTCTTACGTGAATATACAACAAGTACAGTAAAACCTCTCTATAACGGCCACTAAATTACACCAAGTAGTTTGTGTTAAAGGCAGGTGGCTGCTTAAAGCAAGGTGAAAGTAAAACAGAACGCTCCTATAGGAGTGTTCTGTTTTACTTTCACTTTGTTTTAAGCAGCCACCTGTCCTAAATCCCAACTAATTAACACAGTGTAGTGGTCGTTATAGAGAGGTTTTACTCTAAAGGGGGTAAAATCGTCCACTAAGTGTCATAACTGACAGGTGTCGCAGAACAAAAATAATGTAACTTGCTTTTTTTGTTTGATTTCAACACTAATTTCGTCGTATTCAATTCAACTCATTACATACCTTAACCCTTTACTCCATAAATACACATTTCCACTCCTACGCAAACAGAGTAGTCTCACATCCTACAGGAGCCGTCTGATCAGGGTCTGCTCTGTTTACTTATGACATAATACACATGCAGATATGATTCTACAGTTTCTGCCCTGGCCAAACGTTCCTTTGTCAATGTGGCCTTATAAAAAAAACTAAACAATATATTTGGTGTCACTATTTCTTACATGAATATTCATGGAGTCAAGGGTTAACAGATCGACATTTAGTTCTTCCGGTGTCATAGGAGTCTTACCAGCATCTAAACCATATAACCGAATCGTTCAAGCTTTTGAGAAACGATAGACAGTGTTTCAAACTGCTTGGATCCAGATGAGACGCTGAGTTACTCGGCGAGGAGCTGTCTGTATCACTTTTACCCTGCATTAAGAAGGCATCGGCCTAAACGACCTTACTTGTTCTTCATTGAAATAACGGTTATACCGGTACTGCATATTTTCATATGTTATTTCGTTTTTTCTTTCTTCAGATACAAACTTTGCCCAATAGTTCCAAGTACAGCCAAATACAGAATTGTAGTAACCTAGAAAAATGAAAAGTCGACGAAAAATAAAGAATACTGGAATACACGTCATCATTTTGTTCTCTCTCTCTTTTTTTTTTTTTTACAGTTTTCAGTTCATTTTATGTGTCCATCTTCATAATCCTCAACTTGCTGATTAAATAAATACACGTCATCAGAACGTACCGTGCAGGGCAAAAATAATGAAGGAAGCTCCTATAACAGCTTTCTGCATTACGTTGTACCTGCATTAAGCTAATGCCTGCCTTAACCAAACATTAGACCTCTTTTGAAGGTCGCTTCAGACAGGTTTTACTGTACATCAATTCCATTTTCTTCTATTTAGTTTAAGATACGGACTCGGGTCAGATGTTATTAAACTTCTAAGCCTGATTCTGAGTTCAAACTCAAAATCTGACCAATCAGATGTTTGAGAAAGATCTCAGTAATTCACAAAAGTTTTGCAACCTTGGGTTAGTAAAGGCTATCAGACATTCTCACACAGAATGCTAAATGCCAACGCCCAGGTAAGATGAGTATTTAAACATTTTCAACAGCAGTTCTTTTATTTCTCCACCAATCCCTATACATGTACTGTGACCACTCTTTGGAATCGTCTCGAAGAGACGATTCTAAAGAGTTGTCGCAGTATAGTGTTTGGTGGAGAAATGACGGTTTTAATATTTTGGTACGCACCTTTATCTGTAGCTCTGAACGCACCTTTATCTGTAGCTCTGTATCAAATGCTGTTTGCTTAACATTTTACTTCATCAATATTCATTTAAGAGATAATTATATCATGAATATTAATTAAAATACATGTAATTCTTATGATAGCACATGGTCATGGGAAGTTCTGGCCATGGCAGAAACTGTATATTCACATCTGTATTATATCCTAAGCAAAGATCAGAAGGGTCCTATGGGAGCCGTCTGATCTGGGGTCTACTATATTTGCAAATGCGCACACATGCGTATTTATTGAGTAAAGGGTTACTTTCCAATCTATTACATGAACAGTTTTCATTTACTTCCTATTCGTTCAAGTTTTAACCCATTCCATCATTGGCTATTTTTGACCGAACTTCTTTGAATAAAAATACTGAAAAGAAACATTAAATTTTACCATACAAAAGGAACATTTAGAATTGTGTAGTTTTGAAACCATGGTGATAAATAGAAAATTTGCTCCTATGGAGCAATGGTTTCAAAAAGTGGTTTTTACAAAGGTGTTATTGACCTAGTGTCAAACAGCTTGGGCCCTTACTCTGCGTCTCCTCTCGATTCAAGCTGTTTGTACACGCTAGTTGGGTTGACGAATACAAGATTGACATACTTCTCGTAGAATTATCAATTGTACAATATATCTATGGAGGTACTGGGGTGGAATTCTCATATTTTAGAGTATCATGCTTTGTACATGTAGGAGCACAATTGTCTCGGAGCACATTTGTCTCACAAGGTGTGACCGATGTGCTCGTAAACATTCGTATTTGCGATAAATTGGAAATGAGACAGATATGTTCGACACACTAAAGGAAGAACAATCGAAGCACATTTGTCTCACATTCTATCATATCCTACTAAAATTCTACTCAACCCGTTCCCTCACATACACGTGATTTCATTCATCTGCAAACACGGACTTCATCCAACCTTTCCGTCTGCGGATGTTTTCTCGGGGATGCAGAATTTTTTGCCGCATATTTCTCTGAAGTCCGTGTTTTTGTCGGACCTATGGCTTTAGGAAAAACACGGACTTCATCCAATTTTCCCGTCTGCTGACTATTTCTCGGGGCTGCCGAATTTTTGGCCGCATATTTTCTGAAGTCCGTGTTTTTGTCGGACCTGTGGCTTTGGAAAAAACACGTACTTCATCCATCTTTTTCGGCTGCGGGTTAGTTTTCGTGGCAGCCGAATTTTTGGCCGCATGTATGTCCTAAGTCCGTGCTTTTGTCGAACCTGTGGCTTTGGAAAAACACGGACTTTTTTTTCGTGGCAACCGAATTTTTGGCCGCATATTTTTCTGAAGCCCGTGTTTTTGACGGACCTATGGCTTGGGAAAACACGGACTTAATCCAAGTTTTTTCGGCTGCGGATTATTTCTGGGGGATGCCGAATTTTTGGCCGCATATTTTTCTGAAGTCCGTGTTTTTGTCGGACCTATGGCTTTGAAAAAAACACGGACTTCATCAAACTTTTCCGTCTGCGGATATTTTCTCGGGGCTGCCGAATTTTTGGCCGTATATTTTTCTGAAGTCCGTGTTTTGTCGGACCTATGGCTTTGGAGAAAAACACGGGCTTCATCCAACTTTTTCGGCTGCGGATATTTTCTCGGGGCAACCGAATTGTTGGCAACATATATATCTTAAGTCCGTGCTTTTGTCGAACCTAAGGCTAAGAGAAAAGCACGGACTTCATTCAACTTTTCCGTCTGCGGATGTTTTTTTCGGGGCTGCCGAAATTTTGGCCGCATATTTTTCTGAAGTCCGTGTTTTTATCGGACCTGTGGCTTTGGGAATAACACAGACTTCATCCAATTTTTCCGTCTGCGGATTATTTCTCGGGGCTGCTGAAGTTTTTGCCGCATATTTTTCTGAAGTCCGTATTTCTGCCGGACCTATGGCTAAGGGAAAAACATGGACTTCACTCATTTTTTCGGCTGCGGATTATTTCTCGGGGCTGCCGAATTTTTGGCCGCATATATGTCTTAAGTCCGTGCTTTTGTCGAACCTACGGCTCAGGGAAAATGACGAAATAATGACATCATAAGTATTAATTAGCTGATTTTTATTGTTCATAATGACATATGAAATCAGGAAATTTGGCTACGAAATCGCAGAATAATAATTCATAAACATACAGAGAAAAACCCTGATCAGACGGTTCCTATAGGAGCCGTCTAATCAAGGTCTACTCTATTTGCAAAGGCATAGAAAGGCGTATTAATTAATGGAATAAGGGTTTAACGTTTCGTGCTAAGATGACAGTTATGCAGAAAACTCCTATAGAAGCTCCCTGTATAATTTTCATCCTGCATTAAGCTACCACGTGTATTAGAAGTTAATGATTAGTCTGAGTTTCGGTGGTCGTTATAGACATGTTTACGATATTGACAAACCGTGTAGACCACAATTCACCATCGATATCAGCACACACTACTGTTTTCACGTGGGTCTCACTATACGCAACCAACACCGTAGGCGTTACAAGCATGTACAAGTGGCCCAGATGTAATAAAACTTTTTTATTGAGTCTGAGTTCATTCTCGAACATCTGATAGAACAGATTTTGAGCATGATGTTAGTTGAACTCAGTCTCAGATGTTTTATAAATGCGGCGTCTGAACAGGTTCTGTATGACGTGTTCTATTTGCTGACTTCTTTGACGAACACTAAGAGAGCAGATGTGTTGGCTGATCAAGTCTGCACTGTTTGAAACCAGCCAGGTTTTTTTTTTCTATTCTGCTGATATATTTGACAAACACAAAGAGAGTAGAAGCGATGACCGATCTAGTTATTTTTGCCAATCTCGTACTGCGAGACTTTCATCGACAGTTTTAAAGAGATATGCACCCATTTGAAATTCGATTAAGAATTTGACGAAACTTTGCAGAAATACGCTAAAATATGGCATTCTAAACAAAAAACAATGAAAATATTCGGGGATCACCATACTCGTTTTTTGCTGTCATGGCAACTAATTTAGAAAAGACATTTATCAATTGAACATTCGTAAATGTATGAAAACGCCCAAGTTTCCTGACAGATAACATTCAAGTATCAATTGCTTTGTAATCCTTTTGTTTAGATAAAATTAAGCACTTGATTGCATCTATTTGACTTATAATGGCACGAAATACGCAGTTTTTTAGATTTACAAAATATACAAAATTATCATTTTCAGTGTAAGTATTCTTTTACAAAGCCTGGATTTAAAAATGAGGAAAAACATTGGACACCGTACTACCTTTTGCTTTTTCAGCTGAAATAATATTAAAAATAAGGATTTTCTAATCTTCAATGTGTGCTAAAATGCAAGGAACATAATATTCACTAAGTTCTGAAGCAATTTATACAAACTAATAGCATTGTTTTGAAAACTTCAATTCTCTGGTAAAATTAAAAGAGGACGTTATAGATCCTAACTGCGCACAAATCTCCTTACCTATTACACGGAAACATGCGGAAAGAGTCGAGTAGTTACGACTGACCTGTCGAGTATCATCATGACGTCATATCCTTAGATACGTTGACGTCAAGTTATTTCTGGATTCTTGCAATTTGATTGTAGCCGTAGTATACGTAAAGATGGGTGGAACTAATATGTCCAAGCTGTGTGGATGTACAGGTAGGAATAAAAAGAAGAAGAAAAGGGACAGATGTGTCGATGTTGCAAACTCTGGTGTTGGGGTTCCGTCTGTTGCAAAGGAAGACGATAAAGAGCATGGGAATGGCAACATAGGTGTGGGGGAAACACCTTTATGCAGAACCTCTGATAAAAAAGAACTTCATAATATTCAAAAGTGGGGAAAAGAGGTTATTTCCTCGCCGGATCATGGTCATGAATACAAAGTCTGCAAATTTCTTGACAACGGTAGAACCGTGTTTATAGACGGATGGTCTCGAAATAAAGACACTGACAACCCGAGGACGGAAGTCGAAACGTACAAATCTGGTGACAAACCAGTTGATAACTCGAATAAAGCAGAAGTCGCTGACGTTACCGGTACAGAAAATCAATCAGTAAATACGAACGAAAGATGCAATGGAAAAGGCAATTCTAAAAGAGATCTGAAAGAGTTCAACAATGGAAAAACACAGTCTTCAAAGGAAACAGACTGGGTTAGCACGAAGGACAGAATTAATATGTGGAAAGTCAGACAGCAAAGAGAATTAAAAGAAAAGCTCCAAGACTGTTGCCTTTGCGTAGCACCAAATGTATCACAAATAAATAGAGGCGCCTTGAAAAAATGGAGCAGACATATGGCTAGTGATCTCAGTCATGGACTTGCAGAGATGAGAACTCATTCTGTTCCTGACAACAGAAATATAGAAACGGACGAGTTAAAGAGTGGGGCACGTGACAACACGAGAAGCTTAGGAATGATCCAGTCTACAATCGGCACACGAGACAGAGGCGTACGTCCACGTGCCGCAAATGGTGAAAGAACACAGACAGTATCTGACAGGATTTTCATGGGTAATGTTGATAAAAGCTTGATATTGATATGATACTATTATGTCGGAACCTATTTAATTCTCTTTACCTGATAGAAATGACTTTTGGTCGCATTTGCAAATAAAGTAGACCCAGACCAACCTGCATGTTCATGTTATTTCGGGCACGCGCGCGTATTTATAGAGTGTGACTTTGTGGGCTGGGTTTATTAATTCTGTTTATTCAACTTAACCTGCGGAATGTATCCGTTTTGTTCGTAATAAAAATCTTCATGTATGTGTACTACTATTACTGTTACAACTACTGCTACTACTACTACTGCTACTACTACTGCTACTACTACTGCTACTACTACTACTACTACTACTACTGCTACTACTGCTACTACTACTGCTACTACTACTACTACTACTGCTACTACTACTGCTACTACTACTGCTACTACTACTACTACTACTGCTACTACTACTACTACTACTACTACTACTACTACTACTACTACTACTACTACTACTACTGCTACTACTACTGCTACTACTACTGCTACTACTACTACTACTACTACTACTACTACTACTACTTTTACTACTACTACTACTACTAATAATAATAATAATGCTAATATTAGGCATCTCATCTGGATCCAAGCTGTTTGTAGACGTCCCCATGGTTGCGACTGGTTGGCGATGGTTTAAAATATCTACATGTTGGCCTCGTATATGAGTTCTAGATTACCTCTGATAACATTTCTGTTTTTATTGCCATTATAAATTTTAAGATAATTTATATTCATTTAGTCAATATTTCTTACATGAACGTTAATCAAACAAAGGGTTAACTCTTTCACCGCCGATGTCGCCAAAATGCACCACGACAACAGTGCAGTCCCAGATCAGACGCCAACTTGAAAAAGGCGGCGTCTGATCAGAGACTTCACTGTTTGCCTCAACCTCTAGTTCCATGTCTGTGGTGTATCCCCTTGACATTCATTTTCATTTATTTATCTCGGTTTTTGATTTTACAAAACTGTTCTAACAAAACTGAGCTGCAGGCGACAATTAGAAAGTTGGCGCCGAGAAGTAAACTACATGTATACACTAAAACAACTGTATCACCCGTATGCAAATAATTCGTTGTCACCCCTTATACATGCGTTTCGTTCGTTAATATACTTATACACATGTTCTCGTTTTTCTTTCTTCAGACATGAAACCCGTTCCATAATTCCAAAGCACGGCCAACAAATGACATTTGTAGTAAATAAGAAAAAGGAAAACATGGTTAGAAATAAAGAATAATATATCATGCATGACCGTCTTTGTCTTACGTTTTGTTTGAGATCAGTAGAATGGTACAGTAGAACCCCTCTGAACAGGAATTCAAGAAGATAAGAATTTAGATACTGTTAAACAGGTGGCTGCTTAATGCAGGATGAAAGTCATGCAGATAAGTCCTCTATGAGCTTTCTGCATGACTTTAATCCTGCATTAAGCTGCCACCTGTCTACATGACCGATGTTTTATACCAAATTGAACGTCCACTTTAGGGTGTGTGTGTGTGTGTGTGTGTGTGTGTGTGTGTGTGTGTGTGTGGGGGGGGGGGGGGGTTACTGCACTTCGACACATACTTTAGAACATTCATTTTAGCTCCAAGTTTCGAAGAAAAGTCGAGCTATTGTGATCACTGGGTCGTAGGCGTTGTCGTCGTTGGCATTGTCGTCGTCGTGCAAAAATAAAAAAATGTAGCTCATTACTTGTAAAGTATAAGATGTGTCAACATGAAACGTCATAGGTTAGACGATCTCAATAAGGGGATGGCCTCCTACATAAGAACCATAACTCTTGATTTCCAAATTTGGAGTTGTGACCCTTTATTGTTTTTTGTTTTTTAAAAAAAACACCTTTATTTAGCTGGACAATCACTAAATCAGTGCGTTGGTGCCGCACGAGGCTCTTGTTTTACGTTTACTTTCTACGTCTTATGTTCATTTTCCATGATTACTTTAGTATACTAAATTCCCGTTACGGTTGCATTCCCTGTTGTATGTCAGAGCAACAGATAAAGGTGTGTGCTCAAATACTCAATCGTGATTTCTCCACCAAACCCTATGGTTTAACTACTCTTTAGAATGGTCTCGAAGAGACGATTCTAAAGAGTGATCACAGTATAGGGTTTTATGGAGAAATGACGATTTTAGTATTTGGGTACGCACCTTTATCTATAGTTCTGCATCACAATGATGGACGATTTTAGTATTTGGGTACGCACCTTTATCAGTAGTTCTGCATCACAATGATTGACGATTCTAGTATTTGGGTACGCACCTTTATCTGTAGTTCTACATCACAATGATGGACGATTTTAGTATTTGGGTACGCACCTTTATCAGTAGTTCTGCATCACAATGATGGACGATTTTAGTATTTGGGTACGCACCTTTATCAGTAGTTCTGCATCACAATGATGGACGATTTTAGTATTTGGGTACGCACCTTTATCTGTAGTTCTGCATCACAATGATGGACGATTTTAGTATTTGGGTACGCACCTTTATCAGTAGTTCTGCATCACAATGATTGACGATTCTAGTATTTGGGTACGCACCTTTATCTGTAGTTCTACATCACAATGATGGACGATTTTAGTATTTGGGTACGCACCTTTATCAGTAGTTCTGCATCACAATGATGGACGATTTTAGTATTTGGGTACGCACCTTTATCAGTAGTTCTGCATCACAATGATGGACGATTTTAGTATTTGGGTACGCACCTT